>JANHFX010026314.1:0-41266 GCA_027560015.1 Chloroceryle amazona
AGACATTCAAGGTGGGGCTGACAGAGCTCTGAGCAACCTGCTCTAGTTGAGGATGTCCCTGCTCTCAGCAGGGGGTTTGACTGGATGGCCTCTGGAGGTCCCTTCCAGCCCAGACATTTCTATGTTTCTATGGTTATTTTCCAAGTTGTAAACACTAAAAATAAACAGTCAAGAATGATTTCCAGTTTGGTTTTTTTTCATACCACAATTCTGGAATGTCCCAGAAAAGGGAACTTCAGAAAGTCAGTCAACTTTGCCATCCCATTTTAACCTGCCTGTTACAAAAGTGAGTTGTGAAGTCCCCTTCTCTTGCTTGGCTTTAACATTACACCATTTATGATCCCCTTGATTTTCCTTAAAAACATTAGCACTGTTCAGGCTCATTAAAGCACAATTTTGTCTTTAGTTTTCATGCAGTAACAGTCTTTCTGAGTCTTCTAAAACCAGATTTAATATAGGTGGCTTCATATCTTGTTTTCAGAAACTCCTTGGGATCCTCTGCTTGTAAAGAAACCTTGGTTGTTTTTTTTTTTAGTTCGTGGAATAAAAGATCACTTTTGTCATACTGCTGCTAGGGTTGCAAATCATTAGTTATATCTCAAAAGTCAGAGTTTTGGGGGCAGAACAGTTGAGTAAATTACTGCTTCATTGCTTTAAAAACTATGAAGATGGGAATCAGTAGTCTAATGCTTACCAATTCCTCCAAAATCCTTGCAGGGAAACCCAGAGCTAATGGCAAGAGAAAATACGGACTTTAAACCAGCTACTATTAGATTTGTCAGAGCAGAAATAAAAGTCCAAGTACATGAGCAATGAATGAGTCAATGGCTCCCAATCTTTAAATAAGACAGAAACCTCCAAGTGCAACAGAGCATGGTCCCAAAGCTAACTGCCTTTGCCTGACCTAGTCTGCCTCCCCAGGGCCCAAGGAGCTGTGAAACATTACCAGTATGAGGTTGTAAGTGATCGAACTATGTTGCAAGACTTTAGAAGAATTTGATAATGGCATATATTTTGTGCTAGCATCAAAATTCCCAGTCACAAGAGAGATTTATTCTAAAAACATTTTTATTTTTGCACAAAACTAAAGACTTGAAAATGAACCTAATGTGAGGAAGCATGTGAGGACAGAATAGGGGGGGAAAAAAACCTAAGAAAAAATTTAAGCTTCTTTTAATACAACTGACCATAGAATACTCTTCAGGTGATAAAATGGTAACGCAGGTGCTTAAATAATTCTGTACTTAGCATGCAAAGAGGAAGAGAGCACAGAAGGTTAAAGAATGCTTTTATTCAGCTTTCAGCTCACACAGTTCTAAACAGTAAATGTAATTAACAATTAACCCCACGGCCCAGAGTATCAGTAAACTGTCTGTTTTTTTAAGGCACTGACAGTGGGAAGAAAAAGTCAGAACATGGACTGTGCCAGTTTAATCAGAATGTGGATCTATTATGAATGTGTGCTTGCTATTCAAATGCTTCCAATTCCACAAGGTATATTCACAAATATTTACACAACTTCGGTAATTACTGAAACAGGAATCAGAGGCTCCCCTACTTCTACTTAAGAGCAAGTATTGCATTGTTTTGGAGTGGAATAAATTTTTAATGTGCTAAAAGAAAACAAACCACAAATTACTTCAGCAGTATGGCTTTAGAACCCTATTTGGTTACAATGGAGCAAGCAAAGTTAAATAACAGCAGAAGAATGCCATATACTGTCATCTTCAAAGGAGCAGTTTTATAGTATAAAAATTAGTTTAGAACATAGTAAAGACAGCTTTTGTACAAATGTTTTTACAAAACTGAATTACTAAAAAAAAAATCAGGAACATTTTAAATATGAATCACTCTTTACATGTTGTACACATAAAATTACTTATCTCGATGATAGAAATTAGGAATACTGCAAACTTTTTAAAGCTGCATCCATATACTATTGAAATGCACGCAGCAGAAATGCTGAGGTGTTAGTTCTTCAAAAATCCTTAAGAGTCACATTTATACTTGCCAAAGAGATACGGTCACTTAGGTTTCTAAAGGAGCCGCAGCCACCTCCCAAGGCCACCCTTTCAACCTCCCCATCAACCCTTTTTTCGCTTTTGAAAGTGACATTCCTCACAAATGCTAATAAACTTTAAAGGTACAACTGTGGTTTGTTCTTGGTCCTGCTACCCCAGGAAACTACAATATTTCTATTTTAAATGATTATAATGGAACATAGCCTTCACAGAAGCTAGGTCCTGGTCACACAAAATCATGTCTCCTCTCTGATTTACCAAGAACCTGTTCCAGAACACTTTAGAGAACTGTTTTCTGTCAGTCAATGAGAGACAATGTTCAATAGATGTTAAACACGTGTTTGCTATTAGGCTTTAACTTTTGGGAGAACAAAGGAAGGAAATGAAAATCAATGCTCTCTGACTCAAAGTCTAAAGCAGAACACAGAAAAAGTCACATCAGACATTTTAAACGTGTGTCAAGTTCATTGGTGTACAAAGACCCCAAACATTTTAAAAAGAAACCAAGTGTAAGAACCAAAAGTCAATAAGGTTCCTTCTTCCACTGCTCTGGAGGAATGTAACAAACAGGAACAAAACATTGTCTTGTTCCAAGACAATGAACAACCCAAAAATCACAGTAGTGACTGTCTGTCATCTGCAGTACATTAATCAACACTTACATTCTTCTACTGCTTATAAATCCTCTCTGTTATATCCAACCTTCTTCCCATTAAGTGACTCTTCTGTGTTTGGTGCCAGCCATGTGAAATATACCTTCACTGGGTCAATATTCCAATGCTTGTGAAATGAAACCGGAATTTGGTGTGAAAGGTAGCCTTTTGGGTAGTCCACCGGCCTTGCCTAAGGTGGAAGAATAAACCCAAACCACTAACACTCAGTGATGAAGGACAATTTTAGAACAAGGCAGTATCATCATTCAGTGGCCGCTGTACCAAAACAAAGCAATGTGGCACTGACAAAATATACAGGATGGTAACAAAAGGGGTTTATGGCATTCTATTAAATCAGGCATTAGTTTAGATCTTTAACTTGTGCTGCAGTCATCATGCTGTATAGTACACTCAAACTAAATATGCCGTATTTCTCAGGATTAACTAGTCACTATCTAGGAAAGCAAGTGATAAACACTGTAGTTTATGTTGCATCTTTCTAGATATGCAGTTTGGGTTCAATAATGACAAAATGATTTGAAGTAACAGTCTCTTCTTGTTCCTTCTCTTATTAAGAGTTGCCAGCTCTGCCAGTGCGATGGTAGGATCCTAATAAGGTCATAAGCAACCAAAAATTATTACGTTTTATGATGGGGAAAGGTTACCAAATGCAGGAAATATTTTGGTGCCAAAAAACTGCATTGTTATTCTTTATCAGGTTATATTGGAAGAGGAATAATTACAACACAGCTACATGATGCAGCTGACTTCTTAATGCACCAAGCATGTTTCACTTCCTCTGACAGTTTAATGGCATGTAAGTGCATCATTCTGTAAAAAGCTGTACCTGTCCCTGGGAATGGGACTATATTTTTCCACTGTAAATAGAGATTTTGTAAAGGGAAATGCATGAAGGGCAAAGAATCTGCTTTTTTCTAGACGTAAAACACAAGAAAATTGAGTCATTTGGATATTGAATCATTGATTTGATGCCTAAGCTAGTAACTGATTTAATACTGCACACTTCCCCTCTCATGGAGGTATTAATGAACTCTACATGCTGTGTTCTTCCCACAGTTTTGTATACATTCCAGTCACAACATGAGGCAACAGGATTTGACATTACAAAACCTGAATATGTGTTGCTGTTGGGGTTTTTAGTTCGATACTGAAACCGCAGTCTGCTTCTTTTGTAAAAGTCCACTGGAGAAATCAAGAGGGAGCCTATGTCCCTGAACACTTCTGAAAAAAACTTTAATGGACATTTAGGTTTTAAAAACTTTAAGAACTTTAAGAAAAACCTGATAATGTAAGGAATAAACTTTTCCTCTGCACTGACAGTTGCTTTGAATTACATGGCAGTTTACTAATTTTCTGATATCTTAATATCAGTTTATATACAGATACACAGCTCTTCAGTTTTTAAACTACATTAATACCTGAAGAACATTGAACACTACACTGATTTAAATGCTGATTAAAAAAAAATAGCAAATTCTGACAAATTCTGGGCCAATTCTGATATTCACAATGCTCTTCAGAAACCACCATAAAAGCAACAGTTCTTGGAATACATTTACAATTTCTATCTTCACTAATGAGATATTTCAGAATAGCAAACACTCAACAGAAAAATTGGATGAATAGAGAAGACAAATTTAGTGAAAATTTTCATAGTCAGTTCTCTACTACTGAAGAAAAAAGTATTGTGGTGTAGGTTTTTTTCATTTTCTTGGAGGACTTACCACAAGTATTTAAAGCATGGGGCTCCTAAATCTGTATGTTTTTCAAATTTCCCACCTCTGATTGCAATTTTGGTAAAATTTAGTCATAGGGTAACTGAAATATCATATAAACTATTAAAGCATTGTAGCAATCCATGCTTTGAGAATATTCAAACTTGCTCTGGAGAGAAGTTACAGCGGCAGCATCTTGGTTATCACTATGTGTATACTTAAAAGAGAGAAATATATTTTAAATATTAGTAAAAATAGCTCTCTGACCTGATGGAAGAGTGGACTATGTGTTATAGGGATTCCTAAGCCACTGAAACACATCCCAAGGACCATATCATCAGGAGCATCCATGCTGTAACACCGGCATTTACTAGCAAGTAGTTTCTGAACAGCTATTCTGCTGAAAACCATCCTGAACAAAAAAAGCAAATGAAATAAATGAGACAGCAGTTACAAGAGAAGGCAAATGATTGTAGTTAATATGTATTGCTAAATGATATAAAACTGCAAGATATAAAACTGTACCCTTTGGTACAACATACCTGAAATTTCAGAATTTGGGAAGTCAGTACTGACAGTGTAAGAAGCATTTTTCTGGAAGATAATTACTTTATATAAAGAAGATTAATTATACCAATTATGCCAGTTGTTATTCCAACAATTCCTTAGCTAGCCACCATTTTTACCACAGAAGAGAATTCCTCCTAAATTTGGTGAGGGCTTTAAAGGGATATTCTCTTCTGTCTTGCCCAAATATATTGTCCAGTTAGTTATCGTGTAGCAATAAAATGAAAAGAACTCTAAACCTGAAGAGACATTCCTTGAGTCCTCTGTGTATGGATCATCTGGCTCATAGTTCATAAACAAGTTTCTGTAGTGTCCAGCGCATGTAGGTGACTCACAGGGGGTTGTAAAAGCGACCCTGCCTTCTATCACCTTAAGGCCCTAACTGTGCAGAGACAACCCGTGGGAGCTTAGCCCTGAGTTGTCCATACGCCACAGATCAATCAGGGCAGTGCTGCACCACACAAAGAAGCAAACCCTGAGGAACTGGGAGTCGCCTCTCCAACATTACATCTGGCCTGTATGGAGACCCGTCCTCCTTAACCAGGACATTGGCCAAGGTCATATTGCTGGGATGGAGAGCCCTTACCTGGAGGGTTAAGTGAATATTTAGCGTGGTGTAAGTTTTCTAACTTGGGTGATTAACTAAACCTCGTATAATATTCAGCGCGCTTTCTAGTTTGCTGTAGTGTATTCTTGCTTTTAAGCTGCAATAGTGCATTCTTCCATGGTATCTGTGAAAACCTGAAATAATAGGGTATTAGATCTGGGAGTGAAGTTCAAATAAAGTGCTTGCTCGAACCTTACAGTTAAACCTGTGAGTGACGTTCAAATAAATAATTTGCTGAAACCTTGCAGTCTAGTCTCTTTTCACCACACTCTGTCATACAGAGTTATCTCCTTAAGTGAGAAATGTTTTTTGAAGTCATTGCAAGGCTCTTCTGTTCATCCTAACTTTCTTGCTCATCTAAGTATCAACCAGACCCTGGAGCTGTTAGATCCTTATCAGTAAAATAAGTCTTCAATAGACAGGAACATGACAATGTTGTAAATTCAACCACTCAGGGAATACACTATTGTCTAGTATTCCACAGCTGCCTTTTCTGAAGTTACCTCATCCACCCAGCCCAACCAGAATAGAGGGCACTCCAGTTACTGTTAGAGTAGTTACACTAAAAAGATTCACACTCTGAAATCACTACATGGCTTCATGAGTTCACCCACTATACAACAATCCTGCACTTGATACCAGGACATGGCAAAATTCCTATGAATACTGAATGCTAAGGTGAGAAGACTGATCTGAGAATACTGTCAGATTAAAGTTGTCACAGACTCCAAGACTATCACTGCAACTTTGAAGACTATATGCATCATAAAAAGAAAAACAAAATGGAGTGCACAAGAGGAAGACGTATGTCAGTACTCAGCTGAAATAAGGGAAGGAATAATAAGCTAGAGCCTTGGGGTAAAAAAAGAAGAGTTGGGGCTTGTGACCAATGTGTTGCTACACAGAAGCTGTGACATAATTTTCACACATCTGGGGAGTATACTTGCTGGTTGATTGTCTGGACTGTGTCCTTTCAGAAATAGAATTCTTTACTCACAATGAACCTTCTCAAGGTTGGGTATGCAGCAAGATGGATGATCTCTACCTACCCAAATCTGAGAAAAAAAAATAACCCCCAAATTTCCACAGCTAAATGACAGAAAACTATTGTCCAGGACACCAGCATCAAACTCATTGTTCAGCCATCTCTTCATAAATCAATCGCATGAAGTTCAAAAACTGATGGAGGATCATGATCATTCTTCTCCATGCTTGCATAAAGAAAGAGAACAGGAATGAACGTTTTTATTGTGGCAATTTGTATCCCCAGGTGTGCTGCTTTGGGTTCTCCTGCCAACTCCACAACAGTTCAGATCATGAGGGTACAGTTTAAGCAACTATCCCAGTTGTCTCTGCTTACCACACTTTACATCACACTGTAAGATGGTCTCTGAGTAAACCAAATGAATTCTATCAGACCGCATGATGATCATTAAGGTCCCTTGCAACACAAATCATTCTACGATTCTATGATGTGTAACAGGAGAACATGTAGTGCAGGTAACTTATAGGCACCCAGTTCACAGGACCAGTCAAACCAAAACAACCCCTCCTGAAACCTGCATGGTCCTCAGCACCAACCGTTTTGATCGCCAACTCTGTTCCCAATGGGCAGCACAATTTCTTACTAGTTAGGACATTTGGGTCTTTGATTATCATTCCATTTTAATTGTCCTGGGAAATATCACTGTTTCTGTTGAAAGTGATTTGTATTGCAATTCCAAACATTCACACTCAAAGCAGGGACTGAAGAAGATCTCAGTAGGAGTTTAAATACATTACCCTCCTCCACCAGTGATGTAACTGTATCCTCCTGTTCCCAAGCCATAACCGTAGCGCTCTCCAAGAAACACTGGTTCATTTGGGTCATAACAGCTGAGCAATGTTCGGAGTCTGAAGATACTGTAATATGAAAATCCATTAAAAATAAAATCAAATCTTGTAGACTTTTTTTTTTTTTGGAAACAGACATTGCCAGCCTAAATGGCATTCTAGTAAATAGCACAAAAAATGATAGGAGAAATTCAGAAATTCTACAAAAAACAGAGATATGAACTGTTAGCCAGAAATATATGATGGGTTATTTACTGTGAGGTATGACTGCTGAATTTGGTCAAATGATGAAACAATTAACTTTAAAGTATTTTTCTGAAGCAGGCAGTTTCTCAGCAAAACTGAGTCTCATCTCAGAGAAAACATGAAACAATTTTTTCCAAACAATTACAAGATCTTTGAAAATAATCTTTTCTCCCCAGGAACTGAAAACCAAAAAAGGTAGATTTAGTTATACAAACACTGCTTCATCTACAGTTACAGCCTCTTTCAAACCCTCTTTCTGACACGATTGAATGTGTCAGAATTGTCTTGAACTGCTCATTCTCACGTTCATGGCCGTATAACCCTGCTGGCTGATCACAGTGCCTTGCTTCACTTATAGCCCAGCGTCAGTTTTCATGTGAATGGGGTCGAATTTTCTAGCAAAGGCAAGTCTCCTCACACTGTTCTGGGTGGCTCTGGCAACTGACCCTACCTTACGGAACCCTGTTTCTGGTTTATGTGATTAATGTGATTGCTAATTATTGATGATATAACATGATTACGTAATATAAGTTTATGATTACATAATAACACTAATATGTATAGTTTTTATCAAGTTATAAGGTTATATTGTTTTTAATATCAGTCAAGGAATGAAGGAAAGTCACAATATTTTTTTCCTTAAGGGAATGTAAAGCTATATCAGTAATAAACCAGCCATATCTCTTAAATACAGAAGAGATGAATATTGCTAAACTCCTATTGCCATGAACAGTGGTAATTCCTGAAGTATTTTAATGGGTACCTTATCAGCGTGTCATCATCCACCACAACTAACCAGGGAGTTCTGGGAGAGCTATGATACAAAAACCTTTCCAAAATGGCAAAAGTTTTCCCACAGTGACCTAAACAGAGAGAAATAACAGAATATACATTTAAATAAAATGAGGTTTTATAAGAAACAACCATTCATGAATTAAATCAATATTTTACTGCACTATGCAAAACATTTTGGAAATGACTGCCAAAATATTTGAGATGCAAGTTTCAATTACATCCTATGTTGTGCGTGGTTGAGTCGCCATCCCTGGATGTGTTTAAGAATCGCTTGGGTGTAGTGTTGGGGGATATGGTCTAGGGGTGAACTTGTAGAGTAGGGTGAAAGGTTGGACACGATGATCCCAACCTAGATGATTCTGTGATTCTATGAATGGTATTTGTACAAAGTGTTCCAACACAACCACTGCTTTCTTTGCAGCAACATACTTTTGAAGGATATGGAAATTCTGTGAATTACGGAAACCTGAAAAATGAGCTTTACTCCAGCTATCTTGTTAAGCTGTTGGACAATACTGGGCAAACTGCTAATATCAATTTAAGAAACTGTAAAATTAGGCAATTAAGACAGAAGGATGTCCTGCAAAATACTCCAAGACATTTCCATAGCATTTCATGATGCATCAGGCAGGTCCATTGTTTTTATATAAATACTCATTTCTTCATTAATCTACCATACTCATCACCAGCAGATCCTTATAACTTCCTCCATGGAAAGGTATTAGCATTTATCACAAGACTATAATAAAGCTGAGAAGTAAAACAGCCTTTATGAGGAGTTCAGAAGTGAAACACCCTTGTTCAGAATGAGCAGGACAAGAGAAACAAGAAGTTTCAGACTTCTACTGAATCTTCTTTAGATCTCAGAAAAAAATATAATGGCAAACAGTGTTTATTCATCTAGTTTATAACTGATTGTTTACAGTAGTTATTGTTATCAATATCACAATAACTAAAAAATCATCAGAAAATAAGGATAGGATGCTATATTTGAAGCTACTTCCAGTTAAAGTATTTTTTGAGAAAAGGCAGTACTTCTGTACTTAAGAAATGAAGGAAGTCCTGGTTCTGCTGATTTTATGAAACAATGAACTTAATGGAGACCAACAGACAAACACTAGAAAATTAAACCCAAGATTGCTGGATTATATTAGATATATACAGAAAAGATGGACAAAAACAATATTAGAGCAAACCCAGCACAATTTGTTGAGTTTAGAACACCAGTATCCCACAGGTCCCACTGCTCCCCACAGCAGTGCTCAGAGGCCAAATGTGGAAGGTCCCTTCCCCCTGGTGTGACTGGACTATTGGGCATGGCCTCCACAGATGATCCACAGAGGCCCAGCAAGTCTGCTGCCTCCTGAAGATGCCACTGGTTGCACATATCCACTGCACCTGTGTAAATGGAAATCCCTGCCTGTTCTCTCTGCCGCTGACAGATATTGTGAAGGACAAAAACCAACAGGGCATCTGGAAAGATGGAAATAATCCAGAACAATTGACCTGGTGGAACAGATAAAGCTAATAGGCCACAGCTTGGATACTGTGAATTCAGAAGGTAATAGCTTGTAGCAGAGACTATAACCCTAAGAGCAAGAGATTAATTAAAAGAAAAGCCCCTAAATTTAATAAACTCCTGGAAGCCATCATATCCATAGCTTTTTACTATTCAAACACAAAGTAAATTAATTTAATCCACATTATTTGATATAAAGAGATCTTCCAATTTGAGCATTCAGTTTTTGTGCCTCAATCAAGACATCTAAGGCACAAGAACGTAACATCTGAATACCATATGGCACGTTGTTTACGCTCAGTAACCAGCTGGCAGTGTCTGAGGTCTTTTGAAATAAAACTTTGACTTCTCCTACCATTGATGATCTTACTCAAGATCGTCAATGAGAGTTATTACTGCTACTCTGAATAATAACATGAATGTTTCTTGGAGTACATCAGTGTACCCTGCTTTCATACTTGCAGTATTTACTTTTCTAGTAAAAAGAACGTTCTACCTACACAGGTGAACTGTACTCTGCACCCATTTCCTGTATGGCAAAAGCATTCTTTTAGTTTAGGCTGCACAAACGGGCTACAGAAGTACAAAAATGCTAAACGATGTACTGCACACAACCTACACATCATCCATTAAATGTACCACCTTTGGAGTGGTATTTGCGCAAAGCTGCCGACCACCAATAGCTCACCTCTGTCAGTATTGGGTATGCCCAAATCTATAGTAGGAATGGAGATGTCTGCGTAATCACTGTAGTATTCAATAAGGGCAGCTTCTCTTTCCCAAGTCTGCTTTACAACTGGTACTGCAAAACAATCATTGACATTGAAACATGAGTCATTTGACTAAAATAAGGCCTTGCTCAAAACATTTGTGCACCTTGTTAACTGACATACTCCTTCGCATGGCAATGAAAATGCTGCTTCAAATACAGCATCATGATTCTACATGCACATTCTTTTTTTCTTTCCTACAATATTTAGAGAGAGACCATTTTACAATTTTATGAAATCCAGTCAGGGCAGTTTTATTTATAGAAGAATACATTTTCTTTTAAAATACAAGTATAGTTTCATTCCTATTACATTGGAAACTGGGATGTTTACATTTATGCTAACCAAGGTTTGGAATTCAGTACTTTTGCACTTGCCATGGTAGACTTTATAGCACACATCAGCGTGAACACTAGAGATCAGTCATTCTTCCCTTATTGAAACTGTGGCATTTTAAAACCAGCACATCCAACTGTAGAGCATGGACAAAATCCACCTTCTGAAATACTACACTTGTGTTATTTACATCATATCTGACAGCAATATCATATTAATGCTCAAAAGCATCTCTCTCTGGAGACACACTCACAGCAGGATGGTTATAAATACCATACAATCAATTTTGATCCTGTGGAGATTCTATCCAAAGAAGGATTGCTTAATGCTTCTCTACAAAAGCAATCCTTTTCTTATTAGTTTTGCCACTTCTCATAAGCATCTAAAATTGATCATACAAAATTCTAACAATGATGTTATGAATGTTTAAATTATATCCACAAGTGAGTAAATTAACACAGAGAAAAAGCCTGGTGCCTACAGGGTGTTTGAAAGAGAACTACCAGATGAAAATAACAATCCATTTTCCACTTAAAAAATGAAGCGGTCATGACTTGGATGAAACACTGTACATTCTGCTGTCAGTTTGTCTGCTTTGAGTTCTTGGACACCATCCAGTAGGAAGCAGACAGTTCTTTAAATGGACAAAATATTTATATAACTTTCCTTTGCTGCTATGTAACTCTGATGCTTGTGAATGACTTTTAGCCCTTGCTGGAATTATCAATGACCTAATTCGATGTTTGCTGCTGTACTGGGCTTGTGAGGCAAAGTTTTGTCAGTGGGAGGGTTACAGGGGTGGCTTCTGTTGGAAGGTGCTAGAAGTTGCCCCTATGTCCAACAGAGCCACTGCCAGCCAGCTCCAAGATGTACCTACTGTTGGGCAAGGCAGGGCTCATCAGAGACGGTGGCAGCATTTCTGCAATAACATAACTAAGAAGGGAAAAAAGAACAACCTGCAAAACAGCAGCTGCAGCTGGAGAGACGAGAGAGAATATGGGAGAGAAGAGAGAGAATATGTGAGAGAAACAACTTTGCAGACATTAAGATCAGTGAAGAAGGAGGGGGAGAAGGCGGTCCAGGTGCTAGAACAGAGATTCCCCTGAAGCCCATGGTGAGTCAGGCTGTCTCCCTGCAGCCCATGGAGGTTAATGGTGGAGCAGATAGCCACCTGCAGCCCATGGAGGACTCCAGGCCAGAGCAGGTGGATGCCCCAAGGAGGCTGTGATGCTGTGGGAAGCCCACACTAGAGTAGGCTCCTGGCAGGACCTGTGGATCCATAGAGAGAGAGGCCCATTCTTGAGTACATTTGCTGGCAGAACCTGTGACCCTGAAGGGGACCCATGCTGGAGCAGTCTGTTCCTGAAGGACTGCACTCCTTGAAGAGGACCAAGATCATGAAGAACTACTGCCCACAGGAAGAATTCGTATTGGAGAAGTTCATGGAAGACTATCTCCTGTGCGAGGGACCCTACGCTACAGCAGAGGAAGTGTGAGGAGTTCTCCCCCTGAGGAGGAAGGCGTGGCAGAGACAATGTGTGATGATCTGACTGCAACCCCCAGTCCCTTTCTCCCTCCACCACTGAGGGGGACGATGCAGAGAAATTGGGAGTAAAGTTAATCCGGGGAAGAGAAGGGAGGGGTTAGGGGAAGGTGTTTTAAGATTTGGGTTCATTTCTCATTACCCTACTCTGATTGGATTGATAATAAACTACTTTCCCTGTGTCGAGTCTGTTTTGCCCATGCCAGTAACTGCTGAATGATCTTTGGCTGCCCTTGTCTTAATCCATAAACCCTTCATATTCTTTTCTCTTCCCCCATCCAGTTGAGGAGGGGAGTGATAGAGTGGCTGTGGTGGGCACCTGGCATTCAGCCCGGGTCAACCAACCAATCCTTTATTTTCAGGAAATATTTCTATACCTTCCCTTTGCTATATATAACACTGATGCTTGTGTACAACTCATTTTAGGCCCTGGCTTGAATTTTCATCAATTAGTTTGATGTTTGCTGCCTACCTACTCACATTCCTCTACTCTGATCACACATGGATTTGAAGGATTTATTATTCTTGATTGACCAACAGTCAGTTTGGTATCACGGAAATAAATCGAAAGGTAATTGTTAAGATAGAGCAAGGAGAACTGAATGCACTAATGGAAAGGCCTTAAGATTTGGAAAAAAAATATAATTTCACTTCTGTAGCATTGTGCAATAGTCGATACTACTTTAAAATGATTGTAAAGAAAACTGCTCTCAATTTTTGCATTAAAAAATATAAAGGTAACCACATATAAAGCCCATGTTTATACAACATTATGGTGGAGTTCTGAAATGCAAAGCGAGGCATTTCACTATGCATTGACTCTACCTCCTATGTAATAAAAGTCACATCATATAACACTGCATAATCTGGCACCAATTGTCAGAGAATGCCACATAACCTTTTCTTTTTTTGACTAGCACAAGAAAACAAGTAGGCAGTAAATGGTTTTTAATTTGTGGAAATATTCTATTAAAAAAAAAAATTCTCAGAAAAACAAACCCAGGAAGCTTTCAGAAAACAGGGCCCTAGTACAGAAACGTCACAGATACACAAAGTGCTTCCAGCCTTCACCTGGAAGAAGAGATGTTCCTGTAAAGGCTGTTTCACTTTTCTCCAACCCAGGACCTCAACCTCAGCAGGATGTTTTAACATAAAGAACTATTTTTATTACAGACTCAATTTCTTTAGTGCAGTCCCCCTTCTTTGGATAAAGGAAAAATACAGTTCACTGAAGCAAGGACCTGAGTATTACCTCAGTTAACGGTCTAAAAAGGGTGCTATTAGCAAAGTGCTTTTCTTTTCTTGCTTGTTTTGATGGCAGTGTCACCATCCAGACTAATGTCAATTGTAAACTGAATCCCACAATACCTCATAATTTCTAACAACCTGTATGTTCCCAACAAAAAACTACAGTACATCGACATTGCTGTTGATGCAAAATTTATCAATATGCGCTACTACTTGTGACAACATGGAACATTTTCTGCACTACAGAGATATTTACAGAAGGTCAGCTCTAAGCTCTTAATTATTTTTTACTTGTGCTGATTCTAGAACGTTTACACATTTGCAGTCTTGAAATTTTCTTCTATAACCATATGTGGTATGTGTAAGAAGGAAAGTTGTATCTGAAGTCAATTCTGAAGTCAAATTTAGCTGATTTTGCACATCAAATTCCAAGCCTTAATGTTGTGCTAATGTAGTTTTTGGCATACAATAAGAAATGACTTACCAGGTAAAAAGAGCTCTCTGAAGCTGGCATCCATGAATCTTTCAAAATCTTGAGTAAGATTATCCTCTATTGCATAACACTGGAAGCTGTGAGGAAAGTTCAAGAATTTTCCTCAGTCTTCAACAGGTGTTTCTCTCCAAGATGTTTATACTATCTTTTGAAGCCTTATGTTCTGTTCTGACCTTCTAGGTTTGGTTTTGGTTTTAATTTTGATGTAAGAAAATAAGCATGGATCCAGAAAGGAGAACTCTTCAGTGAACTCAAATTACAGGACAGTCAATCTTCTTTTGTCAAAAGCTACTTTAAAAATAGCCTAATGGTTAGGTGATTAAAATACCAGAAATGTCTCTTCATCAAGTGCAGTAACACTAAGAAAAAACACTTCATGATTTGTATTTTGAAGAAAAAAAAATCCATCAACTTATGAATAGTCTTCTAAATAGATTCAGAAGTGGCAGAACCAACAGTTTTGGATGCATTAGCAAAAGGGGACTTAGTTAAAAAAAGAGCTTTTATCTAAATCCTGTCCTCTGACAACAGGTGTGGCAGAACTCTGTAAATATTTGACAGAACTACTATCCATTACTTCGTTTTCAAACTTTTTGCCAATAATAATTGCTTTAAATTACACTTATGAGCAAACTAAACCTAACAGTGACAATATTACGTACCCAGATTATTCAAGGGCACACAAAATTCAAGTAAATTCTTTGAAGTAAACCCCTTTCTGAATTTCCTTATTAACAAAACATCTAGAAGTAAACTAGAATGAGCTGGTATGCGTTATCAAGTCGGTAGAGTGTCTTCTGTTAAGTCAATGGATTTGGAACTTTTCCTTCCAAGTTTTATACGCACTGGATCTACCTCAACTCAGCTGAGCCTTTCTGTGATATTAGCTGAAGTTGATTGTCTCTCTCTGTCTTGATTTTCTGTGCCTCCAAGAAGGAAGTTAATATTTACTGGATGTATCTTGTGGGGCTGTACTAAGTTGGTTTGTTCACTGTTTTTACTATGGGTATCATGGTTGTTATTTTCATAGTGACTATCATTACTTTTGTAACACTGCAATTTCCAGGTGAAACACACTATAGTGTTGTGCACTTGGGAGACTCTTGATCTGGGCCATGGCTTGGACAAAGTACTACAGATGACCAGACTTCTACAAGACACAAAATTTCCCATTCCGAGCATTATAAAGAACCTGTGCACATCTAATTGCGTAGGGTGATGACAGACAGAAGCAACAGAACAGTGTAAGCTGCTCAATCTTTTACTGTAGGGGAGGATAAAAGAAAGGAGGAGCAGAGAGACTTTTTAGCTTGTTACAATTTCTAAATCAGCCCCAATACAGCTGGCACAATTGTCACTAACAGTACAAGGAATAGAAGTGGGCCAATTAGCTTGGGGAAACACACTGAAGGATATTAAGAGATGCTATAAATTAATACTGCAGCAGCTCCCATTTACAACAATATAAACTAACTATATGCATATTTTTAATTTAGAAATTCATTTTCAATATTTTTGCCAACCAATCACCAATAATGAAACACATGACAATTGTTTTGTTAAACTTTATAGATAGCAGGTATCAAATTGGTTTGTAAAAATTTTTTTTATAAACTATATTGCATAGAACTACTACCTTGACCGACCAACAACTTACTTCTGTCACCATGAAATTTCTGACAAGTTTTTACAGCAACAAAAACATCTTCCTTTTTCACTGGCTGTTCCTATATGAACAGAACAAAAATTAACTTTTAAGTTGCAGCTCTGCCTGTAACATTTTATAGGATATGTATGTCCATATATTTAATAAACTGAAAATATATTTTCATTTTATAGCATATCAAGTAGAATAGTGCATTAGCAATGCACTAGAAAATACACTTTTGTCTCTCAAAAAAAGGCCACAAGTCATTTGAAAATTCCTGAAATAACACTACTGAAATACTTTTTCCATTGATGTAGTATTCCATTGTGAAATAAAACATCTATCATTAGGAAAAGAGAGTGAGTAGCATGACTTGTTGAACTAAGAATGATTCATTTGAGAACAAATGTTTTCTGAATTTCTTTGAAATTAATCACTATGAGAATATGTTGAATTGTATCATACTTGGAAGAAGAAGCTTAAATGCTACATAGAAATGCTGCTGCTTAGAAATCTTTGAATTTCCTCAGCTGTAATAAAATCATTTAATCACTTGTATTTGTCTTCCTTTTTGGCACCTAGAATTTTGCTCTCTTGGAAGCAAGAAACACTTCTTGGCCTCTAGCAACACAACCCATAATACCATAACATTATAAATGTATTCTCCTAGAGATAGAAGAAATGGGTGGTACTTTAATACACTAATTACTATATAGAATTTTATCTTCACCCTCAACAGGTTTTAGGTTGAAAAAAGATTATCTTTCAGTATCTCACAGAAATGCAAGAAGAAACACCTTCTAGATTATGTGCTTATCAAACACTGTAGTAGAAGGACCCATTAAACCACATGCAATATCCGTTTGTGAGGAAATATCCTGTGCCACAAAAGGCTGAAAGCATATCCAAAACCAGATAAATGACAGAACAAATTTATATTTTTTAATAATAATTTGCTGAAAAGTTTTTTCTTAAGTTTTGATATTTTTCAAGTCAAGTATTATGAATTTTAGTACAAGTTGTAGCTTCACTAAGCAAGTGGTGTTCAAAATAAGGTACTTACACAAAGTGGCAGAAAATTACTGAATGTTGTTGCACAATGGTGAGCCTTAGATGAGTTCACGTCATCTGTGCAGAACTCAGGCACTGGAGTAAGATGTGGTCCTTCCCCTTTCTGCCAAATGTACAGGGCAATCTATCAAACCAGAAAACATTTATATCAGTAATGAAACAGGATACAAATACTAAGGACATACAAAGAAACTTACCACACGACAAACTTCACAGTAAAACTGAAAAATACGTCATGCTACAGAGGTTGAGTAACCAGCTGCATAACCTACTTCTTGCTCACATTTCTACAGCAAACATGTAGGCTTTTTTGATGTAAAAGAAATTCTATAGACAGGTTTCCAAATTTGTTGCCCAGAATTACAATTAGTTTCGTATATTAAAGCATGTCAAGACAACAACTCATCTTTAACTTTTGTATGAAGTAGTAGAGTATTTGTATGTTTTAAAGTAAAGACAAATCCTTATTTTGTTGCTCTTTTAAAATTATTTTGATCATTTGGAGCCTGTTTCATCCTGTGTGGCAACTTTTAACCTTTCCAAATAGACCCATTCTCTGGTGACAATTTAAAATGCTCAAAACCAGCAATGAAACTCTCAGAAGCTATAAAATATGTTGAAGGATAATGTAACAGATTTGCTATCCTAGAGTAGACTCCTGTCTATTTTAAATGCAACAACAACAAAAAAAAGCCAGACAAAATTTGGACAGAAAAAGGAAGAAGCTAACTGGTGGTGTCTGAAGAAGATTAAAAGCCCCATCCCTTTGTATTTACGTTCAATCAATAATGAAAAAAACAACATTTCAATCTGTACTTCATGATGTGTTGAGAACACTTAGACTTACCTAACATTTGTACTGCAATACTTTTACACTGCTTCCATCTTTGCCAGACTAAGTATTGACGCAGGAAAGTTCTAGTTTTCAAAAGGATGCCTATGCCAACAAACCATAGGTACTCTGGCACATGAAAATGAGCTACTGTGCAAAAAGACGCGTGGAACCAACAAGACAGTGTAGTGGAGCCTGACTCTATGGCATACTAGGAATGGAAAATCAGTTTGGGGTTCTAGTTTCCATTTCCCATGTATTTTACACACATTCTCAATGACTCTTGCATGGAAAACAAGTGAAGTGTTTCCCTGGAATATGGGACCAGACTCAGCACACACCTAAGACAATGAAAATGAATCTCCTTTTCACTCTTTTATGCCTACTTAGGAACACTTCACTTTAAAACCTACCAGGGCCAGCATTCGGCTCCCCTTTTAGCAAATTATAGAATGGTAGGGGTTGAGAGGGACCTCTGGAGATCATCGAGTCCAACCCCCCTGCCAGAGCAGGGTCACCCAGGGCAGGCCACACAGGAACAGATCCAGGTGGGTTTTGAAAGTCTCCAGAGAAGGAGACTCAACAATCTCTGTGGGCAGCCTGGGCCAGGCTCTGTCCCCTTGTATTAAGGAAGTTTTTCCTCATGTTGAGGTGGAACTTCCTGTGTTCCAGTTTGCAACCCCTATCTCTTGTCCTGTGATCATTATTACTAAGAGGGTACCATATTTTCTTCTCCCCCATGTTCAGGGAGAACTTGGCACAAACCAAGAGCATCGAGTATGGTCTGGACAAGCCCAAGTCAACCAAACCAGTTACAGACTTCTAAATTATAGATTATTATTTTCCTGACAATCTCATTTAGGTTTCAGCATCCTCAGAAAATCTCAACTACCACAGCCACTTCTGTAACTTAGAGGGAATAAAATAGAAATGCCAGTCTGTTTCAGGCACTGTTAGGACTGGAGGCAGGTCTGAGAATACAATTGTATTTTTGAAACTTAAGCTTCCAGATTTGAAAGTAGAGTCACATGCTAGAACACAATTAACTGATGACTTTTTAGCAAGCTGCTGATTGTAACTGGGCTGACGTAACACGTGTGCTCTTGGACCACTTCATCTGCAAAGTAAAAACATTTAGTTTGATTGCACTGAAGCAAGTTTAAATTACTGTATTTTTCCTTGCAATTGAGTATATGCAGACAACTGGGAGCTGTGAATATCGACATGGTAACTACTACTGCTCAGCTGATAGTGCCTTGCTAAACCACTCTAACTCTGCTGCGAGTTCTTTCAGTACAATGAGCTTTGTAATTTGCAAGGTGTAATTTCTTTTGGTCTCAGCATTACTTAATGGTCTGTTTATGCTGGTTTAGCAATGCTTCATGTTCTGGTTTTGGCTGGGCTAGAGTTCATTTCCTTCCTGGTAGCTGGTACAGGGCTGTGTTTTGGATTTAGTGCGAGAATAATGGTGATAACACACTGATGTTTTAGTTGTTGCTAAGTAGCGCTTATTCTAAGTGCAGGATTTTTTCCATTTCCCATGTTTTGCTAGTGTGCAGGTGCACAGGAAGCTGAGAGGCAGCACAAGACAGCTGACCTGAACTGGCCAGATGGATATTCCCTACCATAGAACATCAGGCCCAGTATATAAACTGGGGGGAGCTGGGCAGGGAGGGTGGATTGCTACTCAGGCATCAATCAGTGGGTGGTGAGCAACTGCACTGTGTAACTGCTGTGAAAACACAGATGATCTTGGCATTACAGATGAGTTCAACTAAGTACTAAAGGGAAAGGCTGCTCTATAGGGAAGAAAACATATGAGCATGAGTGGCAGTTAAGACAAATAACTGTTGATAGTGCTTGGAGTCAATGAGGTGTAAGTGACCTGCAACACGCACATGCTCATGGTAAGGAGCAGCCTGTAAACACACATGCATCTCCAAGGTTAGCTTTTTGCCTTGTCACCCCATTTACATTACGGGATGTGAGTGGTTCTTGACCCTGCCTTGTAGCTGGAAGACTACATAAAAGCAAGGCGTGTAATTTGTAAGGACTTTCCAGAACATTTCAAGATTATTATCAGTTCAGAATTCAGCTATTCAGAATTAATGTCTATCACATGAGCCAACAAAGAGGCAGTGCTCCTGCAGCACAAAGAATATTTAACAATTGTAACACAACATGAATTATTTATGACAGTTTATAATGTGCTAAGATTTCCCACTGAATAATAAAAGCTTCAATAGAAAGCCTTAGAAGGGTGTGAAGCTATCATACTTCAGAAGTGAGGTTAGAATGTCATTTTGGCTTATAGAAGAGGATGACAGACTCTTCCTAAACCAATGGAAATGGATTTACAATAAACAACAAAAACATAATCTTAGTCCTGGCCAAAGTCTAATGTTCAATTCTAATCCAGTTTTGAATAAGCATCGGGGAATATGCTATAAAATCTGCAGTTACAAAATGTCTGAAAAACAGTCTGCAAGTGAGCTGCAGCATGACAAAACCCCTTTACCATACTGGTACAGCAAGATCGGCCTCGTGATATAAAAATGATATGTTATGGATATAAGAAATAGGGACTTGGAAAGCATTAGGTTGAAAAAAAAACCTGATACAGCGCACAATAAAATGCCAAAGACGAGAGGCTCATTTTATTAGGACTCTGCTGAACTAAAACACCTCTTAAAACATTTATCATCCTTCATAAATTTAAACATTACACACAGTTATTAAAGATCACAGATTATATCCTTTGATTTGTTGTCAATCTTGATTCACACAAGAAAGATGTAGAGATAAAAATGATTTAAGAAGGAGAAGATGGTGATTTATAAAATAAGTGAGGGGGAATGGAACTGTCTCTAGGGAAACACGAGACTGCAGAAAGAATAACTACAGGCTGAAGCAGGTTATCAGTGGCAATAAATCTGAAATGAAACATATGCAAAGAACTGCTAACAGAATAAGAAGTGGATGGAAGTAATTTTGCCTGTTGAGTGATCAACTGTTTTTCATTAAGCAATCTGTGACACATAAAAGAAATGTCTGCTAATGATTTATTTTTATGATGCTTTGTTTAGAGGCTTTGTCAGTGCTGAGGTAGCCTGGAATATTGGGAATATACAAATGACTCTTGCACCTTACAAAAATAAGATTAACAGTGTGAAGGCCAAAGTCTTGCATTTAGAAAAATTAACAAGAGGAAAGAAACAGCTTGTTGGCTTGTTTCATGTAGCAAAAATGAAAGCTGAGAGGGGTCCAATTGCTTTTGACAAATATATCAGTCAAGAAGAGGAAACGATGTGAAAGAATAGTGTTGGCACAAAACCGAATGAATTTAAATATGCTACCAATTTATACTCTACACATACACTGTAGATTTATGTTGGAAATGAGGAGGTTTATAATCATTACAGAATAAAGAACTGGAACAGCAGCCGTAGTTTTAAGTAAGGTGGGGTTTTTTTTATGGGCCAGGACCACAATTTATATCTGACTTTCAGGAGTTTTAAAAAATCAAACCAAATTATCATTCATAATTCCAGGCCAAAATCAGCAAGCATATTCCAGATTCATGCTCCACCCTGATCCAGGAGTTCACTTTGGTGACAGTACAAGCATTTCAAAGGCAGAAAAAATAAAAAAAAGCTTCAGAAAAAGTAGCACTAATGTTCTTTCTTCTGATGTTCCTTTCAGTCAACTCATTTACTCTGTGAAAGACTTAGTGACTACCTTTTAAAACCTGCAAAACACTGGGAAAGAAAAATTTCCAGACTTCCATGCTGCAAGTTGTAGAGTTGACTGCTCACACAACATTTAGGTTCCTAAGCCTATTTAATCCAAACTCTATCATATTTAGCTCTTAAAGTCTGATTCAGAAAGTGAATGAGGCTGGCTAGTATCTCAGATACTATTCATAGAATCATAGAATCATTGAACTGGAACACTCTTTCCTTTGTAGAACAGCCTTAGACCTTACAATCATTTATGTAGTCATATAAGAATGCAATTTTATTCATTAATTCTTCTACACTTGAAATATAGTTTTAAAATATTTGAACATTCTAAAGAAAAAGAAATGAAATATGCCATTGCAGTTGAACTTTTTTGCAACATCTACAAAAATTCTGTTCTTTCCATTACTAATCACTATTCCAATATATAGATTTGAGACAATTTTCTCTTTCATCACATCACTGCTTACCTCATGCTTTAAATCTATTGTGAAGTCTGATTTGAGTGGCTCACTTTTCAACTTCTTTGCAAGCCTGTGTGATTAAAGATGAAGAAATTTACTCAAAAAAAAACCACAAAAACATAAAAACAAAACAAAAAACCCTTATCACTACTGTATGCCCCAAGAAATGAGTTATATTTCTTTTTTATATGATTTTTTCTTTTCATCTCAGCTCAGTGTGGTGATATTAATATTAGTTTTCAGCACACACATTTTGATAGATTCATCCTGCCCAAGAAGAGAATTTTCATCTGGAGTGGATGGAAAGTCTGGCATAACATTTCCATCAGATTAAAAGCAGCAGTGCATTTGAAGCTCAATATTGATCAGCACCTCAAGCTTCAGACAATATTCTCTTTCTGTGTATTCCAAAGCACAGTATTTTGGCACCTTCAGTTTCTGAAAACACCATTCCTTGCTACAGCAAGATGCATTCAACTTCTGAAGTTCATGAACTTGTCAAATCTCATTTAAAAACTAACAGCTAATCTGAAAAAAAATATCTAGGTTACCTCTATAGCATGAGAAACACTTCTAGAGGGCAAAGCAGTCACATTAAGATCCAGGAATAAAACTGCTGTGTAGGGGAGAATACATTTTTTAAATGACAAGAGATGCTACAGGACTAGCTGAACAACTAGCACCGGACAACTATTAACTAGCTGACATAATGATAACCTTTAGAAAGGCAGAGTGAAGCAAAAGAAAACACATAACACAGCAATGATACAGAAATCTGTACCCTTGTCTACTAATGAAGTGTTTATGTATAATAATTACACGTGAAATAAGCAGAGTAAGGAAGCAATGGAATTTTATCAAATGAGTATTTTCTGGGTGAGTTTACAGTGGGAGCACAAGGCTCTGTAGGCATACCCAGAGCTAGCTGCGCATTACTGTGCCTGGCTATGCACCTTAGGTCCTCAACCTAAGTCAGACTTACATGCATCAGCTGATGCTGGTAACAGAGGTGGCAGCAGCAAGAGCTCGGTGTAGGCTCTGCAGTTAAATCCACGAGAGGCCAGCCTGCACTGGCTGAGTGCATCCGAAGCTGCCTACCACAGCCAAGCTGCAATCAGCAGCTTCAGTTCAAAGACAGCTCAAGATTAAAATCTGACTTTGCGTAGCTACGTGATCTGCCGTAAGACCTTCAGCTGTACTGCAGGAATACCTCCATTTTTGAGAGAAAATATTAACCCATATGAAATCGTAACTTGTTAAAATGACATTGATTAACATCCAGAAAAAATGTATAATTTACACATCCTTAATTACTATCAATAAACAAGAAGTGATTAAAAATTCAGTTCTTACTTGTTAACAAGTGGAATGCTAAGTGCCCAACCAGCAGCAAAATCTGGAAATTTAAAGACTGTAGGATTTTCAGCAAAGGCATAATGGTGAATTATTGTAGATTCTTCATCATATAATGCTTTACCTAAAAACCACTCCTGTAAAGGAATATAGGAAACAATTTTGTTCATCTACAGCATCCTTTTAGCGAAGATGACGACTGCATTCATGCTGAATAAAGCAAACCTGGAACAAAAACAAGGGAAGCATATTGTTCACAATAATCTGAACAAAAACTGTACTTGGCAAGAACTGAAACAAAAAAGCAGTTCTCTGAATTCAAATACACACTGTTTTCAAACTCCAGCATATGACCTGGATTCCATCTCTTTGTAGAGCACTGTACCCCAGAATTACAGGAGGTTTGCAGTTAGAAGGGGCCTCTTGAGATCATCTAGTCCTGCTCAAGCAGGGTCAGTCACAGCAAGCTGCCCAGAACTCTGTCCAGTCACGTTTGTAACATGCACAACCTTTCTGGGCAACCTGTTCCACTGCTTGACCACCCAAGCTGACTACTGACTAGGTAAGAAGCTTAGAACACTGCAGTCAGGAACTTCATATATATCCACTTTGAATTTCTATCTCTCTAGCCTCTTTTACACTAGGAATCTTAAAAAGCAAATACAGTTTAAATACTTTGATCTTTAAAACAGTTACATGAAGAATGTCCCAGCTATGCATTTGTAAAGTAAAATATTAAGTAAGCAATATTATTATCAGGGTTTTCAGTAACCGTGTTTAAGAATTCATTACTCTGCTGTGAGAAAAACTAACAGACTTAAATACTACTACTTTAACATTACTGTTAGTTGTCTTAATCTTTCTGTTTAGCAATGGATATAGAACAAGTATACCAGGTTTTTTCAGAATAAGGACTGTGATGAAGGGAAAAAAGAATATATGTGTACAAATATAATTTTTATATATATATACACACATTAAAACTTCTTTTCAGGCCTACAAGTGCAAATGATGAATCAGAATTTAGAATCACCTTAATGGTTATATTAAATCTTTAAAGTGTGAAGTTCTTTGCATCTTGGCAGTAACTCAGGCTTTACTTTTTGCTGACAATTTATTAGTGCCTGAGAATTCACCACCAAAATGGATTCAAAGTTAGGTCGACTGTTTCTTCGCAAGAGATTCTCCGTACTCCCTACCAAAGCTCATTTTTCTCCTCCTTTAAAGGGGCAAGATAAATACTTTAGACAAAATTCGAGACAAAAGGGAAAATATTCAAGCAAACATCCAGCCAAAGTCCCCCAGTCTAACCCCAAGAGGATCTTGTGTCTCAGTTTAGCCCTGTTTCTAACTCCAAGTAGATGTGGCTATATAGACTGAGCTATATTTCATAGCTCCCCAGAGTTGATGGGGAGTGATGAGTGAGATTTGGCTGGCGTGCAGCAGTCAGCAAACAGCAGAAGAGAGGTCTGCATGCAGCAAGAGACATCTCCAGCCAAAACCAACTGGCTGAGCCTGGCAGGAATATGCAAGGGTGGCTGCCCCAGAAGGCATTCAACCTGTCTACAGAAAAAGCATTAAAAATGCAGCTCTCAGGAGCTACCCAGGATGCTTTTCATGCCTCACGCATAGTCAAAGCTGTCAGGTGCTGCCTGCTTTAAAAGCCTCATCTCTGTATGGATGGTCAGAACCCACACAAGCAACCATGAGTCAAAGACATTGGATGTCACCTCTGACTTCCTGAGAAATTGATGGTATATGTGCATATGTACATGTGTGCACAGCACTACGTCGTTTCCCATGAATTCTGCAGATTCATTCCCTCTGTTTTTATCAGCTACTCTCAATAAAACTTAATTGAATAGATCTTGTACTTGACTAGGGACTTCTTCAGGTAATACAAATGCTGAAAATATGTTTGCTCCCATAATCCCCATGTGCCTCCTGAGGCTGAGAGGTAGGTGTACAGGAATCCACTGAGGAAACAGTCAAAGTTAAGCTGACACTACCTAATATATGGAGAAGATAAGGGTGGGGATTTTTGCCCCTCCATTGTTTTAACCACCTTCATAGGAGTTGCTACCTACTTCGATTTATACCTTCAATCACAACAGACTCTGCTTTCTCCTTCCTTTATTGGAAGTATTCAATAGGGTTCACTGAAAGGATCAAAAAAACAAAATATTTGGAGGTAAAAGAAAATGGGCAAACATATTTATTTTTATGCACAAAGATGACTGCCTTCAAAGAATCATTTAAAATCTTTAGAAGCATTCATGCACACCATTTTTAAACTCTTTTAGGGCCTCCAGGGCTTCAAAATGTTCAAACACAAGCACACTATTCTGTTTCAGAAACAGTTAATAAATAGTTACATTTTAATATGACAGTACCATTGGCAGACAATTTTATTCTGGACCTCCACTTTGTTATGCTACAAAGTGAGGAAAAAAAATAAATCTTCATTTGCCCTATTTTTGCATGCTAATTTTTACATCAAAACAATCTATGGATTAAAAAACAACCTTACTTTCCTTTCTTTATAAAACATAGAATATTAAACCCATACATATACTCTCCCTAGGCTTTCACATCATATGGTTTCTGGTAATATTAAGGCTACAATTCACAGTGAAGGCATTCCAAGTTACAACCAATAATCTCCAAGCTTATTTGGTCATTATGTTGTTCATTTACTACACTGATATGCAAGACAAAATCTGTGCAGGCTGGCTTTACAAGATTACATTAGTTGTATGTGAAGGAACTTATAAATAACTTAAGGAATGGAAGTAGTCAAATGACATATAGGCAAAAATGTGGATTTAAAAAAAAAAAAGATGTGATTTATTGCATAATGGATAACTACCATCCACTGAATCAGTTAATACAACGTGCTTCAAAAATTACAAAAATCACCTACCTTTCGTAAGAGCACTCCAAAGACCTCAGAACACTTTAAACTAATAGCTGAAGGAATGTGATGCTACAAAACTCAACACCAGACCTCAGGGAGGGCAGAGGTAACTTGACTTGCTAATCAAGTTGATTCTACCCACTCAGTTTTGTATCCACTTACACATACCAAGACAACTGCATCAAATTCTTCCGTTCAAAACTTGTGTCTGACACAGAAGCCAAGAGATTTCAGTTGTCACATCCTCACTGACTTAGTACAACACCTTATGAGTTCTTAACGATTCTCAAAGACAAACTGTTCTTTAGAGAGATCTTTTATACCCTTTAGTTATCAACAGCAACTAAGTGACTGGTGCCCATCTGCTTGGTTTACTCATTCTGGCTGCCCGTGGGGCTGTAGTCTATCATACTGCTAGGATGACAGGAAGAGGAGCTGCACATTCAATTTGGTTTAACCTTGTTGTTTTCTTCCATTATGAAAGCATAGGCTGAATCAATCTGCTGTTGAAACATAAAATCACACAGGAGTTGAAGCTGGAAAGGACCATGAGGGATCATCTGGTCTAATTTCCCCTGCTGAAGCAGGGCCCCCTGTACAGCAGGTTGTTTAGGACCATATCCAGACAGTCACCTCCAAGGATAAAGACTCCACAACCTGTTTGGGCAACCCGTGCCAGTATGTGGTTCCCCCTCACGTGAAAAAACATTCCCAGATGTTCAGTTAGAATTCACCATTATAGTGCTTGCCTTGAGGTCTTTATGTATGTCAGATATTCCCCACTGGTTTTGAGTTTTAGTGAAGTCAGTAATATCAGGTTATTAATGCAGGTTGCTCTCTTAACATTCCTCCACAGTCCCTTATGATGCTTTCACACATCTGCTTTCCCTTAATATTACATTCAGATCAGTCTTAATAGTTATGGTACTAATCTGTACATATCCAGATTAAAAGGTGGCAGATACATCAACTATTCACACGCCCTGTGTAGACTTTTTACTGCGATTAACGTATACCAGCATGTATGTCAGCAGACTGCTGACATCTTGAAATGAATAATGCATGAGGTCATTCTAGTCTAACTCAAATTCTGTGACTGATGGACTACTATTGTATATAAGGAATCCATTACGGACTAACATGATGATTACTATGTACAAAAGCAAACCATTTTATTTTACTTTTAATGCAGGTTGGAACATAATTTGTTATTGGAAGAGAATTTACATGTAATGCAAAGGAGGGATTAAAACTGGCTTAAGGGCAGCACCTAGAGCAAATTTTTTATTAACTATTCTAAGAAAATCAGTTAGGAGTTTCTGGAACAGAAATAAGTGTATATTCCAAAACCTTAAATATAGTCAGTCAGCCATTTTGAAGACAGTGTGTTTAAAAATGTAAAATCTCAAAGTTATTACCATTTTACAAAAGTGTTGTGAGAAAACCTGACAAGGCCATGTGCCTGCAAAAGAAGTAAATATGCTAAAATAAGACCTGAAGCAGAGTTCAATACTCAGTCAAGGTAACAATAAAGAGGCAAAACATATTTCACATGGGAGATTTTGGCTTCTTTTATTCCAGACAAAGGGTGGACATCAAGCTGAATTCTACAAATTAACAGCTTTCGTGTCAGTTCCACTGCCAAATTTACTTTGTTCCTTGGTGACTGCATTTTTCTTTTGTTCTGAAGGTCTTTTGGTGTTGTTTCTTTTCCAGGAGGTAAAGAAAACTGTCTTATCACCCAGACAGATCAGAAACAGAATGCAAATAAAATGCCCTGCTATATTAGATCAGAGACAGTCAGTCAAACCAACATCAGTCATTCTGTCTGATGATAACCAGAAGTCATTACAAACAGGAAAATGGAGAGAGAGGGCCACACAGCAGACTATACTCATCTTTTTACTGATGCTACACCATTTTTCAGGCTATCCACAGAAGGAAGCTTTTTTCTGCTCAATTTTAAAAACTACTACTTCTTCTGCAGCTGGACAGGTGCTCACATTGCTTCATGTTAAATACCCTGATCTCCCTCAGCAACAGCAATCTATCCCCCTATTTTAAGCTGTTTGGACACACCTTTTCCAATGTTTGGAGCTCTGAACCATCTAGGTTCATTAATTAAATTCTGGACTACAGAAGCTCTTCCATAATTATAAATTCTAAAATTATGCATTTATGTATTATATGTATATGTATCATTTTGCACTTAAAAAGATTCCACATTTCATCTAAAAATCCATTCAAGCACATTAAAAAGTTAAATATCCAAATCTTTACTTCACCTTAGACTTGTCAAATCTTCCAAGTGTTTCTAGCAGCTTTACAACTTGTATTCTTGTATCTTCTTCACAGAAGAAAATCCATGAGGAGTTCCTACCATAGGTAATGGAGAAGCTAACAAAAGAAAGTAACATTTTACTAAATAAACTGTCTAATTAACAGAATGATAGATTCAACCCACATTCCCCAAATATACGTACTTTGTAATCAATTATTCAGTTACAAAGAAACAGAAACTTTACTACTTAGAAATACACATCAAAGGACTACTGTGAATAGAAAAAGATACTGCGTCTGCTGTGATTTATATGGTACCAGTTATTCCAAAAAGAAGGGAACAGAGATACAAAAAAAAATATCCACTCAAAAATGTACGAGTACTACAGGTCTAACAGCCACCTATGAACTCAGAAGTCTATATATGGCAGTTTGTCTTCCTCTCTGTGCCTTAATTTTCCTCCAAGAAGCCCCACTGTTGGGCATCTAACAATCATGGAAATACCTTCTTCATGGAAATGCCTAACTTCCTGACTCCTTCAGAAAATTCTCACTCTTTATTTCTCTATTCCCTCCAGCTTAATTCTTTCACTATTTAACAAACCAAAGCCTTATTAATTCATGGCATCCTAATGGAAAACAAACAAACCAACCAACCAATTTTTAGTTGTCCTTTGCATAGCTTTTACATTGATTTAATTAAACAAATCATGGGAGGAGAGGGGTAAGGAAATGAGTACCTATAAACATCACAGATTTCCTCCTCTACAGCATTGTCTACAGATAAAACCAGCAATGAAAATAAACAGCAGAAATATAAATCAAGGAGAAAAAGGTAATAGGATCATTTATGTTTTATAGGGAACAGTATTTGACTATATCCTGGTTTGAGTGAGAACAGAACTAATTCTGTTCAGTGATTTTACTTTTCAGCTCAGTTCTTGTAACAGCACTGTCTGCAGTCAGCAGCCTGTTTTCCCAGGCAGTGTCTGCTGCTGACACTGATAACAGCCCATGGTTAGAGTTACTGTCAAGGACTGATGTGCAGACCAAGGTCGCTGCTGGATCTTCTCTACCACATTGGGGGGTGCAGGAAAGTGAAAGGTCGCACCTGCAGGGAGGAGTGGGCAGCCTAAAAAAACCCCAAACAAACCCCAAAACAACAACAAACAAATCAAAAACAAATGAACAAACCACAAACCACCAACAACAAACCAAAAACCTACTATCTGAGAAATACATTAGAACATGTGAGACCTGCTTCTGCAGGTCTTTTAATCACATGCTAGAAGCACCAGATGGTTGCCAGGTGCTAAGCTAGTTTAGTCTTTTTTCATGTGGAACAAGTCACTACGCTGGTTCTGGCTGGGATAGAGTTAATTTTTTTTATAGGAGCTGGTATGGGGCTGTGTTTGGATTTGTGCTGGAAGCAGCTGATAGCACAGGAATGTTTTGGTTACTGCTGAGCAGAACTTCACAGAGTCAAGGCCTTTTCTGCTCCTCACAGCACCCCACCGGTGAGCAGGCTGGGGGTGCACAAGGAGTTGGGAGGGGACACAGCTGGGACAGCTGAACCCAACTGGCCAAAGGGATATTCCAGACCATATGATGTCATGGTCGGCAATAAAAGCTGGGGAAAGAAGGAGAAAGGGGAGATGTTTGGAGTGAGAGCATCTGTCTTCCCAAGTAATTATCATGCGTGATGGAGCCCAGCTTTCCTGGAGATGAACACCCGCCTGCCGATGGGAAACGGTGAATGAATCTCTTGCTTTGCTTTGCTTTTGTGTGCGGCTTTTGCTTTACCCGTTAAACCGTCCTCATTTCAACCCATGAGTTTTCTCATTTTTACCGTTCTGTTTCACTCCCCCATTTCACCAGGGGGGAGTGAGCAAGTGAGCAAGCAGCTGTGTGGGGCTGAGCTGCCAGCTGAGGTTAAACCACAACAGTCATCGTCCTATAAAGCTACCCATTGATGTCATATGATTTTACCTTCTGAAATTAAGTATTTTTTTCCAAGTTAACCTATGTGTAAGACAACAAAATTAAGAGGCCTCCTTAAAAATGCTGACAAATACAGAACTGAGGAAAGCCATTCTTCTGAAAGCAGTTTTCAGGTAAGAATTCATCTTGTATCACAATTCCAAGCATCAGCAGCTGCTGCAGAATGGGCTGATCCCTCTTCCTCCTCTTCTGTCCATTGAGCAAACTAAACAGTACAAGCCTCACAACACCAATGTGTTTCTAAAGTGCTCCATGTCTTCATCCTGCTGAAAGTGTAAGAGAAACACCAAAGGAAATCCATATTCCAGAATTCTCAGGGTAGAAATCCTCTACTTAAGATCCCTCTTCTGACTTCTGAAGAATTCCTTCTGCTTTATCACACAAATGAGTGTTCATATTTTTGATTCTGAGTTTTGCTATCTTGTAAGAGCTGCATCTGTAAGCCCTGTCACTGAGACATAAATAATTCAGAAGAGGAAACACTAGGTCATTGATACAGGAGCTAAGAAAGAAAACCAAAGATGACTGATTGCTGGAATACCATGTTCTAGTTTTTTCAATTCACTTTAATTCTCTTTTTACTTCTTTTCACAGTGGATATGTATCTCAAGCTACTTTACAAGCACTATTTTCATGTTTCCACACACACAGAAAGCAATGGAAAGCAGAAGGAAAAGCATCCTGTCCTGCAACCACTCTGAATCAAAAACCTCGAACCAAAACAAAGACATCCTTCTGAATAACTCAAATAAATGATATTAATTAAATTAAACTAACTACAAGAGGCTGCAGAGCCTCTGTCATCAATTTCAAATGGAAGTTTTAAGGCAAAAAAAAAGCCTTCAGCACCATGGAGCTTTAGGACTTTCTGAAACAAGAAACGTTGCTTCCTGGCAATTTGCAACATACTACCATGCAAATGCGGCGTGTCTTCCTCAGAGCTGTCTGCCTAAACTAAAAAGAAAAGGTATTTTCAGATTGTCTGTCTTCTCTGACCATACCAAGATGAAAACTGGCCATATAAGCTTCTAAACAGATGTTGAAACCTTTTCACTATAGAGGCATACCACCCCTCAGACACACTGTGAGCAATAAAAGATAGAAGCCCCAAACAGGTATTATCATTTATTTAAAAAAAAAATAAATATATATTTATCCACTTCATTAGGCCAAGTAATCTGAAAGGTCAAAGTTCAGAAATATCTCACACCTTACACTGTGAGAAGTGGGGACCAAATAGGAAAATACATATTTTAAATTGGTATTTCTTTTGACTAGTTTATGTCCCTAATAACTTTCAAAACCATAACAGTTTGAAGAAGGTAGTTTTTCAGTTACATTATATTATTGTTGTTCTTCTATTTAAAACAAGCTTTCTCTGATTTCATGAAGTTTAACAGAAAATTCCTTTGGAAAACCAAAAAATGTCGAGTCAGAAAGTGAAATTATAAAATTGCAACTCTTGTTCAAGAACTTTGCTTCTGAAAAAAGTGGTCTGAGGAATTAACATTTACATTCTCGGTTACAAAATATTCTGAAAATAACTGCCTTTCGTTACACTTACTCTCTCATTAATGGTAATATTGTCCATGCACCTTCATGCCCATCAATCTGATGAAGAAGCAGAACCGTAGGGAATTCCTTTAAGAAAAATAAAAATATTCCCATTAAGCTTGAATTATATGCATTTTTTTTTTTTCTAAACACCAACTAATCTTAAAAAAACCTCAAAACTACTCAAGAATGACTGCTGAGTTCTTCATTGTTTTTTACCAGCAAGTAGCCCTGAAGAAAAGATTTCTTAAGATGGTACAAATTAAGGTGACCTGCAACTTAGGGAGAGTGCTTCTTCCAGCTCATGAGTTCTTAATTCTCTATTAGATATAAAGATAATACATGTCAAGTTAAATGTTTTCTACAGGTCCCATGTAATGAATTAAGCCAGATATCATGCTAATTTCTTTATCATAAAATCCCATCCTGTAAAGAAAGACTTATAAATGACATAGGGTATTCTACAAAGGCTTCTTTTGAACAATCACATTAGAGGGAGTTTGTGCGAGAGCTCTCACTTTGCTGAGTTCAGCTTTGACCTGTCACACTAACGTCACGACATAACCCCATGGCTTTATGGAAGAATCCAAACAAGGAGTTAAAATTTTTTCTTCCTGAAAAAATCAAGGAAGCTTCTGACAGTGGGAAAACTTTTCATACATTTTCATACAGGAGGCTCTGTGTGTCTGTGTTTATTTGGAGGTCCGAGTACCTGCAACTGGTGAGGGGACTGCGAGTCAGAGGAGTGCATGTCTGTGCCGGCAGAAACCGAGGAGAGGGGGTACATACATGTTGTGTGGGTGTGTGTTTCAGGGTGCATGACTGCACTTGAGCATCAAGCTGGACTAGGAGAAGAGGCTTAGGAGCCAGGTATCAGAACTGCCAGCAGTCTGAGGGGAGCTTCCTTTCCACTGGAAAGACCAAGGGGTCTGTCAGCTGGTTACTAGAGAAACTGAATGTGCCAGCTACAGAAAAGCCTCTGGGGTGCAAGGGTCAACTACTGGTAGGGTTATAAATCTGCACCAGGTACCAGAAAAACCCATTTGCACGTGTGTGTCTGTGTGTGATGCAACAGGGAGGCCAGGGGTCAACTACTGGATAGTGGAGATGATCCGTACTGTGTGTTGTGTGTGCGTGGGCATGCAGGAGCAGGGCTGAGCACCAGCAACTGGAATGGAGCTGTGAGCCACACAGCAAGCCTCACAAACCATATGCTGGCAACTGCAGAGACCAGGGATGTGAGACCAGTGACTGCACAGACTGAGTGTCAAAAGACCAGCTAGCGGAGGCATCTGTATTTTAGATATGTATATTTATGCATACATATTCCACAAAGAGGCTTTCACCCTGACCAGCCAGAAAGATGAAACAAGGTCAGGCCATTGGTACAGTTTGTGATTGTGAAGAGAGCTGTGGTTTATTTGTTGATGTACATGGATGATCACGTATATGCAGTGTGTGTAGGCGTGTGCATGTGTCTGCTGGGAACACATGCTCAGCCTTACTACCAGCTGGACTTGGGAGATGGAGCTACAGCAGCCTCACCTCTGTCAGGCTGCTGGATTCAGCAGCTCCTAAGACAAACTGTTTGATCTCTTAAGAGCCTAATTCCTTTCCACTTATACCAAACATATGTCAAAACATTTTTGTTTGATGAATACTTCTCATGAATATAATCAAATTCCATTAACATAAAATTTACATTTAAACAGAAAAATCATTTATTAAACAGAAAAATCATTCCCTAAGAAAAGCTGCAAGACTTAGTTCACACTGCTTGCTGACTCTGTCAAGTATACTTTAAATCTTTTTTAAGGGAGTTAAGCATAACACCTCGAAATTAAAAAAACCCAAACCTCCAAAATTCATAAACTAAATAAAACATCTCTACCACTCTAAAGAATAACTATGTCTCTCAGTGGTGCATTAACCCTATCAACAAATACCAATCTACTGTTTTGAAGATATTTGTGCTATCATAGATGTCCCAAATTCAAACAGAAACAATGACAAACCTCCAATTTGCAACAGGATATTTACCTCTAGCTTAAAATATCAGCAGTTGTCATTTATGGTTCTAGTTCAATCTATCAAATATGTTTCTGGTTACTTTGAATTTATTGCCAAACCAAAGAATCACATAATGGTACAGGTTGGAGGGGTCCTCTGGGGATCATCTAATCCAACCCCCATGCAAAAGTAGGTTCACCTACAGTAGGCTTCACAGGAATGCAGGTGAGTTTTGAAAGTCTCCAGAGAGGGAGACTCCACAGCAGCCTGTTCCAGGGCTCTCTTGCCCTCACAGTGAAGTAGTTTCTCCTTATATTTAGGTGGAACTTCCTGTGTTCCTGTTTCTGCCCATTGCCCCTTGTCCTGTCGCTGGGCACCTCTGAGAAGAGCCTGGCCCCATCCTTTTGACCCCTGCCCTTTAGATATTGATGAGCACTGATAAGATCCCCTCTTTAGTTTTCTCGCTTCCCAGCTAAACAGTCCCAGGTCTCAGCCTTTCCTCCTCACAGAGATGCTCCAGTCCCTTCATCATCTTTGAAGTCCTCCTCTGGACTCTCTCCAGTAGTTCCCTGTTTGTCCTGAACTGGGGAGCCCAGAACTGGACACAGCACTCCAGATGTGGCCTCACTAGGGCAGAGCAGAAGTCTGGATGCGTTTAGGGGAAGCAGCAAATCTTAGTAACAGTATGCTCAACATCTGGTATTTCACTAAGATGTAACCAACTCATGGTAAAGTAATAAAAATACGCTTGCTTATGGGATTGCAGATAGGAAAACAAAAGGGCAAACCTCCATCTTTACAAGATCATGTTTCTACAAGCAGACAAACCCTGCAGTTTTGATGGTATTTGTACATGGCCTCATATGGCATGTACTCTAGAAGAGAGTTAAAAGTAGTTTAAAAATAATGTATTATTAAAATAAATTAAATTAAAATAAAAATATAACCCCAAGTCTTTCCTTCCTGCAGATGAAAAAAGCTCTCTTTCTTCAGCTAACCTGGTACCTTTGCAAGGCATCTTTTCTTTGTGACAGTCTCTTTTCCTCTACCCAAATTACTCTAAAACATGAAAATATATCTCCTGCATGTACGTTTCCTTCCACTCATCTCTAACAATGCATCAATTCTGATTTAATAAAGGAGATGCTCAAAAAACACCACACAGGTAAAACAGCCTCTTCCAGAACTATAGGACGATCTCTGTTGCTTTTCCTTCCTCATCTTATTTATTTTCACTCTGAACCTAGTGGATCTGGGCTGACCTATTAATTTTATTTATTTTCTTTATTCCTACCTTCAGTATAAGGATAGAAGAAAAGCAAAAAGTACCTGATGTCAGCATTGGTTATGTGTATAACGTATGTGTTTCACATATATTAACAGTTTACATATGATGTAAGACAAATTTAATCTAAATAAAATAATCATTTTTGAAGACCAAGAAACTACCCTCCCCATTTTCACAGATGAACTGACTTTAAAAGGGCCAAACCAAAAAATAGACTCACTTGTGGTCTAAAATATAGTATGACATTTTTACCCCAGATACTGTGAGAGCAGTAATACCTGCCACAGATCACAAATGCAAATCCTATACAAACAGAAACCTAAGTGCGAATAAAGGGGTTAGATCCACATCTTCAAACTCATTCAAAAGACATTGATTGACACAGCTTCATATGTACCTTTAAAATAATTTGCTATTATTTATGCGAGCTGAAGGATAAACGGTCAATTTCAACGGTCAATTTCACAGCAAATAAGCAGAAGGGAAATCAAACTTTGGTTCTTGAATCTAACGTTAAACATTCTTTTTATTAACACCTGAAAAATCTTGGGGGAACTGCATATCCAGTGAAAAAAAAAGGTGATTCAGAATAAAAGAATTTTAAAGAAATAATTAAAAGAATTGCTAAATTGAAACAACTATCTAAAAGCTTTCGGTACTACATGCAATTTTATATTAATCTCCCAAAAACTGTATGAGAAATTCACAATTTAGAGAGAACAAAAGAGTACAGTGTAAAACTGAAAAAAAAAGGGCTAAAATTTCATGAACTACAAGGTCAAAAAGGACCTCTGTAAGCACCCGGGATGGCAGATATCTTCCCCAGCTAAAATGGGACTTCAAGAGCCACAGCTAGGTCACATCCACTAAGACCCCCCCAGCAGACCTGCAGTTGCTTTGTTTTTCTGCAGTGCGGCGTCCACTGAATTCCACCTGAGCATAAATAAACCCTACTCTAAAGTTGTGGTTTAGTGAGAACATACTTCTTAAAATAGAATTCAAAGTGGATGTTTCTCACTGGTATTTATTATATGTGACTACATGACATAATATTGTTAAGTACTACAAATGAACAGTCAGTTTTAAAGACATAAATATCAATATTTATCAGAGTATCAGGTCCAAGAATCCAGTGCAAAACATTATTTCTATATATTCCTTCAAATAAACCCCACGAATGATTTTAAGTACTATTTTACAATACAACTGTAACACAAGTACTTTGCTTCTGTTTAACAAGTCAGTTCTTTGGAAGCTGCTCCAAGATGCTCATGACCTTCTTAATCTTTGCTCTACTTACCCCTTTAAGCTGTTTGTTTGTTTGTTTGTTTGTTTAAAAAACCCAAACAACAAGTTGCTAGTAAAGCATAATACACAACAAAGAGACATTCTGTAGACTTTTGCTCCTCGGGAAGCCTGAAGTAATCATCTACTATTTTCCATCAGAGAGAATCTGTTTCTGTTGTACTCTCAGATGCCTGGTTTTCGTTTTTTAAAAGGCATCCAGTTTGTATAATATATTGTGTGCAGTTTCAAAGGGTTCAGGGAAAGGCCATAGCAATACCGTGCTTTCATAAATCAAGAGCAAGATGCTCTAAGTCTGTCATCAAATGATCTTACATTAAAGATGAAGCATTTACCCAATCACACGGAGGTTATAACTGCAACTTCAGATAAGGGGCAAAAAAACCCAGTAAGAGTTTTAATGAAGAAGTCTATTCCTCTTTCCTACTGTGCATTATATTAAAATCCTCAGAACACAACCTAGCTGCCAGAAAACATACTTGAATGCATAACCAAAGCACTGACTCCTGAGTGCTTGCCAGCTAGACCCAACAATCTATTGCCTGAGAAAATAGCTAGAATAAGGATTTGTATACAAAGGGACCTTTTAGGCAGTTAGCTGGAATATTGATCCTTATGCAGTAACTTATTTCATCACGAATAAACAAATCTTTCTACTACATTTCTATTTAGAAAACCTGTAATTATCACTGAGGTAATATTTTCATATAGGAAAGATGCTGGTAGCCACTGATTTTTTATTTTACTGTGTTGTTCTTCAACAGTAGTACATGCATAAGAAAATTGCTAACTTACTGCCTAGAGTTCTCACAATTAGAAAAATTAGCTAAAGGTCCAGTAGGGTTTTTGTGACCCAGAAATAATTCACCTGTGGTCAGCAGTAATCAGTGTTAATTTCAGTAACTGGTGTTAATTTGATTTGCATTATGTTGATGTAACACTGTAAGTATTTTCTCAACTTCTGATACAAACAAGTGTCCCGCATCAAACTGAACAACAGTCATACACAGAATTTCTAAACGCTTTCCATTATCAGGAGCAGAAAATGTGTCAACGCTGGTGCAATTTACTCCAGTATTGTACATGAAAACTTGAATGGATCATAATATAGATGACCAGGACATGAAAAAAATTCAAGAAATTACTATTTTTTTAAAAGAAACACACAATAATTTTTAAAATACATTGTTCACCAACAAATGAATAATGTGTCCCCTTTCCCCAATTAGTCAAAAAACATAAAATATTTCAATTTCTGCTGTTTTAGTCTAGAGCGGGCTACATGTTTCAAAGATCAAAATCAAGAATGGAGACTTTGATCAGTGCTTGCTTATAGCATTGTCACCTCCTTACTTTTCCAACTGAACAATATAAAAAATTAACCAATTTCATTTTTGTAATCACCGAAACGTTAACAACATTCAGAGGTACCGACCCACTTAAAATAATTATCATAGGTCTTAATACCTAGAAAAAAAGACTTAATAAATAAAGTTCAAACCTAACTGCAAGATAGAACTAGACCAAAAGCAGCTCCTACTGCTTCCTAACATTGCCTCATATATTCAGTCTAGGCTAGTCCATTTTTGTGCCTCTTGCCTCATGGAGTGCACAAATCATACTCCTTTGGGATGAATCTAAACCAATTGCTAACGGAGCTCCAGTTCACAGAACCAAACCAGAACTAGTCCCAAGTAAACCCCTTTGAAACAACACAAACTAACACCAGTGCTGGCTCTTTAGCATCTACTGAACTGGTCTACGTGCTTGCTCCTATTGCATCACACTACTTGCTAATGTAGAAATAGTCCAAATAAGCAGTATGGCACATCTGCTATACATTCAGTTAATTGGGATTTAATAAAATAATAACAAAATAATTATATGGATTTTACTAATTACAGTCTAACATTCAGCTTGAGCAGCCATCTGAATTTTGAAAGCTAAGACTTTGAACTTGCTAATTAAAAAGTGTAGCTTTGGAAAAAGAAAATCAGCATAGAAGTTCTCACCAGTTTACTCTTCATTTAATTTTATTTTTCCTCTCCTAGAATCTGCTACCTTCCCTCTAGACATGCCCTATCTTCCCTGTTCTGTTCTTTTGAGAATTAGCAATTACCAGCATCTGAAAGTAAGCCTTATTTTGTAACAAAAAAAAAAAAAAAAAAAAAAAGGTGTGGAAAAGTCTGGAAACATTTTAAAGCACTTATTATAATACATGGTACCAGAGATACATGTAATGAGACAGTAGCCTGGAATGACAACAATACATTGCAGTAAAGTGCCATTTATTTGCTTATTGCTTTTGTGAATAAAAAACAGGGAGGACTTCTGTCTTCACAGCTCACAGTTTACAAGAATTCTAAATAAAAGCAATCATGCAGAAGACAGACATGTGGTACACAGTACACAGCTATTGCTCGTGAAAGCAAGTATTAATGGTGAACCATAATAATTATGTTGCCAACTGATCTGAATAACATTCTTTATTTGGAATGTGTTTAAGATGAGATTTTAGTGTCGTGGCTGATATTACTAGTGTGTAATGTAAGGTTTACTTAAAAGCAAAAGCTTTCTCAGTCAGAACTAATGCATAAAACCATTTCAAACTGTGAAATTAATCTTGAGACCAGTATTACTACATTTTAGATTATATTTGAGACTAGTGAATATGGCACTTTAGTCAAAAGACAACCGAGCAGGTTTAACATAGCAGACAGCAGCTATAGTGGAAGAGGAAACTCAAACTTTAGATCAATCTCTTACTCTTTACTAATAAAGATACACCCTTAGTGACACGTGTTTGTTCAAATCCTATTATGTATGCAGAGATTCCTGTGGAAGAGAGAGGCACCTTTGTCTAAAGCACTTTAAACTTCCCAATTTCACGAATATATTTTGCCCTGACATGAGAAGTCATCTCTGACAGGTGACAGGTCCCATTTTCTGCATAAAAAAGCCAATGTGGTTACCACGTATTTAACCGGGAAAAGCAGCTATATAAAATCAGCGTATGATGTGTAAGGCAGGGCTCAGAGGAGCCCATTTGTCACTACTAAAACATTTAAAAGATCTCATTAGTGCAGAATTATTCCACTTCCACAAATTCATTCAAATCTACTGAATATCTATTATGGGAAGATGATCACATTCACCTTCTAGCATTACAGTGTAGGTAACTTTTACGGTTTCAATAGTTAATGGGCTAGACATCAATTTTGTGATAATAAAGTCTAGTAACTGTCAAAAGGATTCTGGTACCTTTGCAGAATGAGAAGCAAGGGCATATCAGAAAGGCAGAGATCAAACAATTAAAAAGCCAAGAAAAAAATTGGAGGAAAGCAAAGATAGAACAGAATTCAGTCAAATCTGTAAAATCCCACAAAATGACCTTGAAGAGATCCAAGACAATGATCTTGAAGAGATCTCAAAAACATTTTAGAAACTGAGTAGTAATTTTGTACACTTTTCCTGAAACAATTTCAAAAGGTTTAATTTTCAGAACTCATCATGTCACTCTTCAATGGGTCAGAGTTCAGAAGCATTTCAGAAGATGAGCACCCAAATATTGAGGCCCCAAAATGAGCAGCTGCATTTTAAAATGCAAATCCTAAAAGACCTTCAGCATTATGAAGACAAAGTATGGACTCATCAGGAAAGAAAATGACCAAGAACTTGCTGATACCAAACAATGGACGTAAGCAGAATAAGTAACGCATCAGAAACCAAACAAATGCAGATCTTAATATGGATAAGGAAAGGGAACTATAAACTTCACACACTGACCAATTAAATGCACACACTTAGAGACAAGGGTTTTACACTGCAAGCTCTACCCACATAATTTAATTGAAGTCTCATGGACAGACTTGGAAGATAAGTATAGATATGAAAGTTTTGGATATAGAGGTCAGGCAAAACAAAAGCAAAAAGGGAGAGGAGAAAGGTTGAATACAGTGAAGGTCCAACTAAACTTTATAGAGGAATCTGAAAATGAGGGCAAGTCTGAAATACTAAGTCCATCAATTTTTCTACCTTTTAAACAAGAAATCTGAATTATGTAAGGTACAAATATGCAAATTTAGGAGAAAATTCAACTAGCATTGAAATATTTAAGTGTTCATTCTCCAAATGCAAAATACTGTTTAAAGTGGAGGGGCAGGGGGAAAAAAAAGACAAAGAAATCCTGTTTATGGAATTTTCTAGTCATAAAGCAGAGATCATAGAATCACAGAATCATCTAGGTTGGAAAAGGCTTTTAAGACATCGAGTCCAACCATTAACCCTGCTCTAGCAAGTCCACCACTCAGCCACATCCCCAGCACCACATCTGTACGGCTTTTAAACACAGCCTGGGATGGTGACTCAACCGCCTCCCTGGGCAGCCTGTTCCAATGCCTGGCAACCCTTTCAGTGGAAAAGCTTTTCCTAATGTC
>JANHFX010026314.1:41366-61765 GCA_027560015.1 Chloroceryle amazona
GCCTGGCAACCCTTTCAGTGGAAAAGCTTTTCCTAATGTCCCATCTAAACCTCCCCTGGTGCTGCTTGAGGCCATTCACTCTTGTTCTATCTTGTGAGAAGAGACCATTGCCTACCTCTCTGAAATGTCCTTTCAGGTAGTTGTGGACAGCGGTAACGTCTCCCTCATCCTCCTTTTCTTCAGAGTAAATAGCCCCAGTTCCCTCAGCTGCACCTCATAAGACTCCTCTGGACCTGCTCCAGCACCCTGATGTCTTTTCTTGTTTCGACGTGCCCAAAATTAAACACAGTACTTGAGGTGTGGCCTCACCAATGCCAAGTACAGTGGGACAATCACCTCTCTAGTCCTACTCACCACACTATTCCTGATACAGGCCAGGATGCCACTGGCCTTCTGGGCCACCTGGGCACACTGCTGACTCATGTTCACCTCTTGTCAATCAGTACCCCTGGGTCCCTTTCTGCAAGACAGCTTTCCAGCCATTCACCACCAGATGGTACAGGACTTCTAGTAATTACTGGTACTATCATCTAACTCAGGCAAACCAAACAGAAAAATGCACGACAAGAGCAACGCCAACCGGGTGCTATGATACTCAAAGGTTTTGAAAAGGTTCAGTGTGATTTCAGGAGGCCACCCGTAATGGCTGGAACTTCTTTCTCCCTCTCTTTCACTTCAGTGCCATGTTCCCTAATTACTCTAATTTTTGAGTCCGTGAGGGATCCCCTGCAAGGACTTCACTACTTTGAGAAATAGAGTACCAGATGCTCCATGCTCCCCATTAGCACCTCTGCCTTCACCACAGAGAAGTGCAGGACTTGTCATCTCAGCAAGATACCCTCACACAATCTATTGCCAGTCGTATGTCAGATTCATCATTTTGCTGCGGAAAGAGTCCCGCTGATCAGTCAAAGACTATCAAGACCTGGGCCAAGTACAGTGGCGTACAAAATCAGTATTACAGATGACATGACAGTATCTTCCCCAACAGCTTTTGTATAGACTGGCATCTGATTTTTGTTCTACAAAGAAGGAAAAGTGATAGAAAGCTGACGGAGAAGGTATGTCAAAGAGCCTCATTCTTCATAAATAAAGTCAACAAAAACTGTCTACTACCCAGCAAGATAAGCTCTTGAATCTTAAGGAACAAGACTTTGAAGAAGTAAGGTGATAATCACATTTCAAGATGCTATAGGATTTGACATAAAAAAATCCTTGTAGAATTAAAGAAAAACATTACTAGGAAGGAAAGATTTCACACCAACATTTTACAAAAAAAACAAAAACAAAACAACAACAACAACAACAAAAAAAACCACACAAAAAACCAGAAAAAACCCAAACAAACGAAAAGAAACTAGATCTAATAACACTGAGAAATAAAATAAAGTTATGCATAAAACATCCCTGTTCTACTTTGAAAAACAGGGTTAATCTGGACAATTGTGGAAAACCTTGCCATAAAGATAAACTGTTGTAGACATGGAGATAGATGTTATGACAGAATGTAGCCCAACACTTCACTTAAATATAATCAGTTAAACCTTGCTAAAACTGCAAGATCCAAAAATGAATCATCTGACTGCTGTCAGCTGGAAGGCAGTTTCCATGGATTAGAAACCATTACAGGAGGGAGAGGAGGAAACAGAGTTTTTAGACTAGAATCTAGAGTTCGAGCAAATAATCTGAACGTTGTAGCAACGGCTGTATTATGGATTGCACTGCATTTATGGTATAAATTTTGAAAGGTCTCAAGCAAATTAAGTCTATGAGTATTTATCTAAATATACATACCAGTTTAAAAACAACTCAGTTGCAGTAACAAGCATTTCCACTACGTTTTGTAATCAAAACAGTATGAACATTCAATGTGAGCTTTTCAGTATGGCAACAGTTCAGACCTAGTCCAATAACCACTGGAAAATTCTAGCTACAGAGCTCGTAGGTCAGAAAAAGGAATATATGCTTGTTCATTTGTGGAATACATCTAATAAGGAATAAAATATGGAAAGAACTACTATAACCCAAGAAAAATCTAGACACATTTTCAGAGTTGTTTCCAACACGGCCTGATAGTATTTAAAAATCTTTTTCAGGTGAGATACGGATGTCAGAATTCATTGTGGGAATAGTATCAGACAACAGCAGAGGAATATTTAAAGAGGCTTTTGGACATCAGAACTTCATCTAGCTTCACTCCAGCATCTGAAATCAGGTGTGGAAGTAGAGGTAGGAAGAACTTCAGAAAACATTAATCCACCCAGGAATGGAATGCAGGCACACTGGCAAATTAAGAAAAGAAAGATACACTCTATAAATCCCCTTAAGTATTCTCTCACAGATGGCCAAAACATGAGCAGGAACAATTTGGAGACAGATCATTTCAGACAGAAATATGGTGATGGCATAACATATATACATTAAAATTCAAGCAATATAATTATACTTTTTTTTCACCTCTCCAACTCTTTTAACAAAGAAATCTTCCATATTATTGAAATAGCTCAATGCTGCCATCAGTACAGCCTAGGCAATTAGAAAGAACAGATTTTAAAGCACATATGCCATGTTCAACAACAACTGGCACTTTGGCAACAGATAACGATGGCCTTGAATCTAATGGCATAATAAAAAAAGCTGAGATACGCATCAAGAGGCTTTTCAACCCTATAGATGCAGCAGCTAGGATACTGAGTTACAGCCAATTTGCACTGGAAGCAGAAAAAGAGAACCTTCTGTAGGCATGACCCTGTGTGTCAACAAAGAGACTGAGCTTCTGAGGCACAGAGCAGTGGCGTACGCCAGCTGGCTTTCTGATCATTTTTGTTCCTGCTGCTCTTCAGGAGGCAGGATTTTGCAAAACTGAAATAAAAAGGAACACAACTATATGATGCTCCTAACATTTTTCACCTATTTCCACGTTAGACAAAGTTGAAATTGGGAGACTGACAATGAAACAATATTATGAAAACTTGATGAAGATGTTAAGAAAGTATTTACACAAACAACATAATATGGACATCTTTTATGTACTGTTCTGACCTGTACTTGTTTATTTTAAACTGATGGTAATAGTCAGTACAGAAATAGTTCTTGAACTCACAAATGAGCAATATTCCTCTTTATATGTAGGGATATCTTAAATCTGTGAAACTTCTTTTCTATGAGATGTTGCAAAATAGAAAATTTTGCTCAAAACTAAGTAAGCCTAATAGTAAAAATACTGTAAATTATAGTGACAATGATTCTGTAAGACAGAGGACATACTTTACATCATCTATTATTCATATGGGAATAAGTGATATTCATTTTCTTTTCCCAGTACTCTATGGTATCAGTATTAAAATCTTATTCTTACATTCTGGGTTTGTGGTGTTTGGTTTTTAGTATTAAAATTTTATTCTTACATTCAGGGTTTGTTGTGTTTGGTTTTCAGTATTAAAATCTTATTTTTACATCCAGGGTTTGCTGTGTTTGGTTTTTAGTATTAAAATCTTATTCTTATATCCTTGGTTTGTTGTGTTTGTTTGATTGTTTTTAATTCCATAATTAATAGTAATAATTTGCTGTATTTCTTCTTGTTCATATACACAGGATATCAGTTAATTGCCAAGCTTTTCAGGAAAAATAAAAAACCAAATTGTAACAGTGCACTGGCTGAGGTTGTTCAATATACGAATCCTCAAGGATTAAAAGAAAAAAAAAATTAAAAATAGGCACTTACTCTACAAGACCAGTTTTCATTAAAAAATACACAGAGCTCTGTCTTCAAAACAATGTCACAATGCAAGCAATCTAAAACCACTATTTCACACAAAATCTGTCATTTTTCAGAAACTCTATTTTATCTGTTTTCTAGTCTTAACTGTTACAGACAAAACAGCAATCCTATATAAAAAATGTCCATTTTTTTTCAAGTTGAAAGGGAAGAGTCACAAATATTATCATTTCACACTCTGATTGCCTCCTTATCCGATGTTTCTTAGGAAGGCTTAGTTTACAGGATTTCCTAAGTGATCAGAATCAGAATGGTAGGGGTTGGAAGGGACTTCTAATCTAGTCCAAAGCCCCTGCCACAGCAGGATAGCCAAGAGCAGATAGGCCTAGACAGCCTAGAGTAGATCTAGGCTAGAGTAGAGAGCTCAGAAAATAAAGAAAAATGGTAAAAATCTTAGGAAATTTTCTTCAATGCTGTAATGAATGTAATATGCTTTTAAGCTTGAACACAGTAGTGACATCTACCGGTGACTGAATTACAGATTAGTTTCACATGAATGTTTCAAGTACACAGTGAAATACAAAAAATGGACAAATTACTTTTAAAGATTAATGTGAAGCAAATATGAATGTGATTTAATCCCTTGTAAAGCAATGTAGATATTCTAGTTTCATTTAATAATAGAAAGCTAGCGGCTGGTTTCCACTTCTCATTTTCAAACATCAGAAAATTATAAAAAATAGTGAATCCTTATGGACTAAACATCTCTTATTTCATCTTGTGCAAGTGGCAAGTGAAACATGATTCAGTTGATCCAGTTCTTTGTTTCTATACAGAAATTATCATCTAAAAAACAAGGATTTCACTTCCTTTGCCTGAAAGTAGTAACTTCATGTGGATTCTTTTTAATGAAAATGTGAACTTCAAATGTTGACATGCAGGATTTCAGAGAACTTCTGTCTCTTCTCCTTAACTAGCATTATTGGGTCATGCCTCACTATGCCCTGCAGTGGAACTGAGATTTGCAAAATCAGGACATACCAAGTACATGCTGGCTATGCTATTTTTTTTTTTATTGGACACCGATGGTTCCCTCTTCCCCAGATTTCAGGTATTAGATTTTTTTGGTGTGATGTATTTACATCACTGCTGCCCTAAAATGCCGTGAATGTGGTTTAACAGGTACCTCTTAATACTAGAGAAGCAGTTTGCTCAAAAGCAGAATCACAGAATGGTAGGGGTTGGAAGGGACCTCTGGAGATCATTTAATCAACCCCCCCTGCCAAAGCAGGTTGACCAAGAGAAAGTTGCACAGGAACACATCCAGGTGGGGTTTGAAAGTCTCCAGAGAAGGAGACTCCACAACCTCTGTGGGCAGCCTGTTCCAGGGCTCTCTTGCCCTCACAGTGGAACTTCCTGCATTCCAGTTTGTGCCCATTGCCCCTTGTCCTTTCGCTGGGCACCACTGAAAAGAGACTGACCTCACTCTCTTGACACCCACCCTTCAGATGTTTGTAAGCACTGATAAGATAGATCCCCTCTTTAGTCTTCTCGCCTCCAGGCTAATCAGCTCCAGGTCTCAGCCTTTCCTCCTCACAGAGATGATCCAGTTCCCTCATCATCTTTACAGTCCTCCTCTGGGCTGTCTTCAGCAGTTCCTTGGCTCTCTTGAACTGGGGAGCCCAGTACTGAACAGAGTACTCCAGACCTGGCAGAGTAAAGGGAGAGCAGAACCTCCCTTGACCTGCTGGTCACACTATTCTTAACGCACCCCAGAAGTAGTCACAGCTACAACTCTGATTACAAAAAAGATTTTAGCACCCATATTCCTATACAAAACAAACCCATATTCCTGTCTCACTGAACTATTTACACTTCCGCTGACTGATCTTTTCATCATTCATTTACTGCAACATCAGTTACAGAACTCAACCAAAATCCTTGTCTTTTACAAGAGAAACCATAATCCTCTCTGCACGCATTGTATCTGAACAATTGTCTCAATCCCAAAGAGTAATCCGAAAGAGCAGAACTCTGCAGAACAAAGGCTGTTCACATAATGGATTTCATTGACAGATTAAAAATTGCATTGAGAATAGATTTAATTACAATAGTTTGATGAGTTTGGATAAATGAAGCCTAAAGTGTCCAGGAATATGATTCATCAGTTCAAGGCCAAGATACACAGGACAATTTAAATCAGACTTCTTTTTCCTTTACAACAAAGAACCTGGGATTGAAAAATAGGTCAAATAACCTCACAGCAAGCAACCTCCTATCAGGGCATTCATGAGCCTCTTATTTTTATTAAAGACAAAGAAAATAAAGCATTGTTTATGTACACTTAACTTTCAAGGTGAGTGCCTTACAAAACTCTTCTCTCTAGCCTCAAGCTTTACAAGTAAAATTTCCTATGGGAACGTTAAGTCAAACCCAGGTTTGTACAACAAGCAGGGCCCACCAGCAGGTGAGAGGCAGCGTGCTCACTCTGCAGCAGGTGGCAGAGCATCAAGGAGTAGTTAGGGAAGGTGCTGCCGTGGGCAAGAGAGGTGTGGAAGCCTTTTGCTGTAGGAATCCTGTGGTAGGATTGTAGTGTCCACCCACATTGCTGCTCTACTGCCACAATGCTTGCTGTGCAATGGAATTCTGAGCACCTACATCTGCTCTAATAAAATAAATTACTCACGTAAAACTCTTCTATTACTTAAATGGTTATAAAGAAAGCATCTTTTCTTCTTCTTCTTCTTCTTCTTCTTTTTAAAAAACGCCCTACAGTCACAATGGAAAACTCTGTTCTTCAAAGCCTTTCTAATTATCACTTTTGCATCAAGTGCCACGCAAGCAAAACCAGCTGTTATCCAAAAGGGTAGACAGTTCAAATTAAAATTATTTAGTAATAAACATTTTTCTTAGAAGCACACAGAAGACAATTAATGAAATAAAATAATTTGGAAAAAAAAAAAGGCACTATAGAAGACATTATTTTTAGCAAAATGCAGTAAAGCATACATAACAAGGTGCAATGTATGTTATCTAAACATACCTTTCCAAGCTCTGCAGTCTGTTTTAAAATATCTCTTTTTAGATCTTCTGCTCTCTTGGAATGGAAGGAATTACTTTGACTCTGGATGATAAATACAATTTCCTTCAGTTCTGTGAACCAGAAGATAAGAAGATTTAAAGACGACAGAAGTTATTTTCCATTTTCCTCCAAAGCTAGTGAGAACCCACGTGTGGTGGGGCAATCTACTGTGTAGCAAGCTGTTTCTTTAATTATAAAAACATTTGATGATATAGTCAAAAGGCATCATTTGACACACACAAAATACCCAAACCAGTCCTCTTAGCATTAACACATAAAAGCATGACATGACTAGAAGATCTGCACAACCATGAAACAGAAAAGATGCTTCCTCAATAAAGAGGCCAAAATTGTACCCGGAAACAAATATGAGATAGAGAGGCACATGAGAACAATAAGGTAATGCTCTTTTATCTAACAGGACAGCAACAACATCTCACATGTGTCTTCACAGTGTTTTAAGGCATCATAGTGAAGAGCTTTCAAAAGGAAAGGAGACTGAAAAATTGAAAAGGAATTAATGAAGTAGCTTTGCAAACATTTATGGCTAGAAAAAAGGGCTTATTAAACAGTACAAGTAGGTGATGAAGCAGATAACCAAAATTTCTTGATGATAATAGAATAATCCCACAACACTTTTGAAAGATAAAAAAAACCTGGCAGATTTGAACCCACTCAGAAGCAGAACACTGCAGAGGATGAGAAGGTTAAAGGAATAGGACACACCTTTTATGGAATTCTTAACAAGTCTGACCTATGCTGTATAACCCATTCAAGAATATTAACTAAGGAGCAATCAAGTATAAACTGAGAACTGCATAGTAGTGCAGTTTCTATTTGCTTTGCCAGAAAAGGCTGAACTTTAGAGATGCTATTCAGACAGCGTGCAGATGAGGAAACTCAGAATATAATAAATTAAGAGGTCCAAGTCAATGGCTGACCAATTACTGCATAAAGAAGAAAAAAATTAAAACAGTAATATTTGTCCAGTGTTCAAGGAGATAAGCAGAGGACTTGTGGGGATGGAGGGACTGAGAACTGCATTTAAATTCTGTCACGTGAGATGACAGATCAAGCATAAGAAATAGCAGATTCTAGTTAATTCAATGAGGTGACAACACAGAAAAGGCTGTTTACAGGTGACACTACTCCAAGATAAGACAGTACGAAAAGAAATGAATTCAAGTACCATGGGATCTGTACAGAATGCCAAAATATGTGGATAAAGAACAAGGTGCACACCAAAAATATTATCTAGGTAACAAAAAAGACATAGGAGTCAATTTTAAGAAAAGCAGAACTTTAATATCACCATCATTATTAACATTATGGAAACTGACAGAGGAAATAAAGATATAAAATCCCTAAGAATATTTTCTGTTGTTCCACTGAAACAAAACTTACAGTGAGCTAGAGATGTCAAACTGAAGACAGTCCAAGACAAAAGTCCAGTAGAGAACTAGAGTCATGGCTGACTGAAAGCTGCCAGATTTTACAACAAGCTATGTCTGTGAAGACAAACTTCCCAAGGACAGAGCACCTTAGAGGAAGCACGTGAAGCTTCTTGTCAGGCAGCAGAGTATTTCAGCACTTTTAATCAGCAGTTTCACTGCAGTATAAATTCACATTTTACATCATGCAGTATCTATTTTTATAGCATATATTCTTGCATCATAGATCAAGTCAACCTAAAAGATCCTAGTGTCACATCAAGATCTTTACCTCCACATTAAAAATGCTGACTTGGCAAATAGAATAGAATGAGTGAAGAATGGTGGAACAAAGATGGAGAAAAAATGTCCAAAGAGCAAAACAAGTAATCTCAAGGAAAAAAGAAGAGTAAAATTGAGCATGTGAAGAAGGATAACAGGAGAAAGAGTGTCAACCAGAGGAGCATTAACTCGAAATATCTTCACTAAGATTATGAGAAGATTACCACGTTCAAGACCTGAGGACTGAATATATTCCTTTTTTCCTCTGAACATTTACCTGTTAATTTAGACCTATGACACCTCAAAGATGCAGCTAAATGTTTTTCTACTTTTCCCCGATATTCTTTTCCCTCTATTTATTAGCTTATTCATCAAGAAAAACTCTGAAAATGTCATTATGTGAGGTTTCTGATGATGAAGTTGCAGAGATAGAATGAGCATTGACACAGATAGCAGTTTTGATTTCACATTTTTCCCACACAGCGTGGCTTCACGCTCTGACCCACCAAACAAACTGCTTAAAAAAAAACATGAACAAATAAAAACTTCCGAAGAGCTGCTATTTGCTGTCTAGCAGGATATCTACTAGATTTCCTGTTGAAAAACTGAACTTAGTGCAAGGGTTAAGATTAGTGCAAAAATTGAAATTACACTTCACTGCTGCTAGTGAGAGTCAAGGGGCTAAATCTACATGCACAACACTGAAAATATCCTCAGGGATAAGTACATTGCTTTACATAATTACTGGTTTAGGATCAGCACATTCACAGATATGGAAGCATATGAATGACACTCCGTCTCATTTATGGTACATTTAACAACAGCTGTGATATCCCACAACAGAATACTTTCTAGGAATAATCTAACACCTACTTTGGTGTTAATTGCTTTCATCCAATGGAAATAGTATCCTCTGCTATAGGCACTTCAAAACAGTTCATAAGAAGAAATATTCACTGTATTAAAATGGCAACAGAAAATAGGTATGATTTTAAACACCTGAATTGTTTCTCAAGTTGAGAAATGGTCAAGCAAGACAAAGAATGGAGTCTTTTGGAAGATTAATATCCAAACCAGCTACTGAAATAAAGATACTTTATTTCTCTTGTTGTCTCCTTTTCTCTTTTATTTCCCTTAAGATATATAAATATCTGGAAAATACCTTCAGCAACCTCAAACGCTCATTGATTGCAAAGATCCTGCAAATTCACATTAAAAAAAAAAAATAAAAAATTGGGAAACAAGAATGCTGAAACTTCTTGAGTCTTACCAAACCACTGCTAAACAGAATGGAATTAAAAATCAGCTTTTAACAAGCCATTAACAGTAAGGTTTGGTTTAGCAAGTACACAATGATCCTATCCAGAATAGCCCTCCCCAGGAATTATCACTAATTCAGTTCAAAAGATGGCACTGAGGAAATACTGCCTTTTGGAAGGTAAGCATTGCAGTATAATGACCAACACGAATAAATGACCTCTACAGTTTGAGGGTTTTTGTTTTGTTTTTTTTTTTAGTGTATTTGCCACAAAAAGCTGGTTTAGTCAACTCAAAACTATTGAAAAATTTAAACCAAACATTTCAGGCAGAAAAAAAAAAAAGAGGAAAAACACTGCTAGAAGAAATACAATGATGCTGCTGCCTTCTAGCCTTTCTCTACTACCCAGAGGTTAAAGCATTCACCTAGGATGCAAGAAACCCAAACTCTCATTGGTGAGACAGTCTGAGCCTGAACATAGGTCTCTGGCATTCCAACTCAGTCTCTTTATTTCCAGGCTGCAAGTGTATATTCTGAGATGGGTCTTCCCTATACTCTTCTATTGCTCTAGAAATAGGGAAGAGTGAAAATGACTCCTCAGCAATCCTAATTTACGTAACTCTCCTGAAACAGTGGGCATCTAGAACCCTGTCTCCAACTCGAAGGATCTTTAAACACATCGTTAAAAAGTAGAACAGGCATAAATAGAATAACAGAATGGCAGGGGTTGGAAGGGACCTCTGCAAATCATCGAGTCCAAGCCCCTGCCAGAGCAGGAACACCCAGGGCAGCCCACACAGGAAGATGTCCACACAGGTTTTGAAAATCTCCAGAGAAGGAGACTCCACAACCTCTCTGGGCAGCCTGTTCCAGGCTCTGTCACTCACAGTGTAGAAACTTTTCCTCATGTTGAGATGGACCTTCCTGTGTTTCAGCTTCTGACCATTACCTATTGTCCTATTACAGGGCACCAGAAAACAGACTGGCCCCTTCCACTTGACACCCACCCCTCAGATATTTATAGACATTAATAAGATCCCCTCTGAGCCTTCTCAAGACTAAACAGCTCCAGTTCTCTCAGCCTTTCTTCACAGGAGAAATGTTCAAGTCCCTTAATCATCCTCACAGCTCAGGAATCAACAATTAACTAACAATGTTGTTGAGCTTTTAGGCACTGTTCACAGTCACTTTTCAAAGCATAGCTGTATTTTATTTAGATCAAAAATGCAACCACAAGTGAAAACAAATACAGAGTATACAGTACTTACCTCTGCTTATTTTACTAATTGTTCTACTGCTTTCAGACTTCTAGGAGAAAGGAGAAAAGACAAAATAAGGATACATGCAAGAACTCAAACATTTCTCTAGAGAGACACCGGGTCAAAGCATTCATCAGACTGTAAATGCATACAGACATTTGAACTCAAGAACTAACAAGAAAACGAAAGTAAAAGTCCTTCACCATCAAGAACTGAAACAGATATTCTTCATGTCTTGACATGCTAGAATAGTCTGTAGACTATTACTTAGACAATGCAGTAAAATAATTAAAAAAGAGGGAGATAATGCTTTTCTGTGACTTCATTTACACCACAGTTCTGTAAGTTGGTAGTAACAATGTTTATTTTTATTTATTTATTAAATAATCACCTGAGCACAAAGTTTGGAATATGGAACTCTACAGTACAATCACACCTGTTCTGTGTATAAAAAAAAAAAAATCAATATACTCTTACTTGTTTTATCCACTATCAAGCATCTGTTGGAACAATTCTTAAAGGAAGACTCTAAGCAATTTGTATCAAGACAAATAAATAGGAAGAGGTTGTTGTAGATAACAACTTCACTGGGATTCACACAGGTATCACATACATTGGTGATGGAATTTTAACAGACTGATGAGGAAAAAACAGTTACATTGCACTGGCATCATTAATTAAGAAACCAAGACACACGGGTAAAAAAAATCTTAGGAGGATATTCAATTGCTTCTAAATAACAGAGAAGAAATTTAAGAACTGCTGACTGGTGGAGAGATAGGACTGGAAAAATGGATCTGCACTTCCTGCAAAAATTGTAGAGAAGAAAATGGAGCCTTCACTTATTGCACAATTTCTCCTTGGTAACAGCACTTCAGTTGCTTTGGTTTCCCCACGTGTAAAATAAGGATCATCTTTCCTAATTGCATAAGGATGTTGTAAGATTTATCTTGGTTCCAGTGTTTTAAGACCTTCAGACAGACACGCTATACAAGGCATCCCTCAGTAATAAGCTCCTATAGAGTTTTCCTACCCTTGTGATTTAATTCCTATTTATGAACACAATTTTTTCTCCCTCTTTTTTGAAAAATATTATATCCATCTAATCCTTTTAGTCCTGCTTGCATCAGTTGATCTATCCCTCTGTCCAGTTCTGACCTTTCCACTGAAATTTCAGTTCTTTTTAAGAATGACTGCAATGTGTCCATGCTTATGACCCTTTTTTGCTGACTGGGTCAATAAAGTTAAAAAGATTCTTGTGAGACTAAGATTTTTTGATGACTATACACAGTACTACCACCCTACAGCGTTCTAAGTTACCCTATATCACAAACAACATGAGAAGATTAATTTTTGATGCAAACAAAGAAGTGTGTGTTTTGTGGTACACAGTGTGACAAACAAGCGATATTTTACAATTATTTTTATTAAAACACACAGCTAAACAATTGTTGCCTGTTACATTCCTGTTAATGTAAAGTAAAATGGAAAAAAAAAAATTTGGCCTGAAGAGTTCTAGGAGGTACCTCTGACTTCATCCGAGGGAAGGTTTTGAAACTCTAAAATGGCAGAAAAGCCTTCACAAATTATATTCTATATAAGAATGATAACATTAAACAGCTGGATTGAGACGGCAATGGAATTTGACCATGCAACATTTAAGTAGTGAAAACAGAATGACATTACCTAGTCTCCCAGATGCAGTGCAGTGCATCAGGAGTTTGCAACAGGCATCTTTATCATTCATCAAAATTAATGTAGATAGAGCAGTAATCATTAAACCCAAAATTATTTAAAAACACGTATCTCTGACCATACTTCTATTCCATTTGATGCAAGATCCAAGTGGCAGTCACAGATTCTAACTCTTGATGAATTCCAGTACTTGTATTTTATTTTCCTCCCTTAAATCTTTTTTATACATACACAAATGTCAGTTACAAATATATACATATAAAAAAATCAGTAGATATGTCTGTTAAAGGACACCTAACACCCATGATGCGGTTTAGTGGTAGGGCTAGCTCTGACCATTAGTAGTTCTTATTGTTAATTTGGAATTTCACACGCAAGCTTTACTTGAGCCATGACTTGGGTAGTATAGCAATATATTTATAATTCTAATTTAGCAGCGAGGCAGCAATTTATTATATATTTAACAAAAGGAAGAAGAAAGGAAAACCTGTCTTTGAACTAATAAAGGTTATATATTCAAAAAGGATTCTCAATAGCAACAACACCGTGCAAAATTGCCAGGTTGGTTTTACTGTTAGTTTCTAATAACTCTTCAGGTTATCCTGGAAAAAAAAAATAAATAAAATTGGTTTTCTATATGATCATTTCATTCCACAAAGAAACCCCAAACCCCTAATTCTCTTAATATAAATGTCAACATAAATCAGAAAACCCAGCGTAAGAAAGAAATAAAATGTGCTAAGTGTATTCTAGTAATTCTAAGAATTTGTATGATAAATTAAGATCCTAGTAATACCAGAAGAATGGTGTAACTTGTGTCCCATTAAAGATCTCCACATGCCACACACAACACAAAGTCATCATATGACATTTAGTACCACTGAAGTCAATGATCAAAATGATCAATGTCACAGATATTAGGCTTTCTGTTCTGGTTTCTTCTGGATGACTTTATAATGTCTGTAAAATTTTCCTGCTCTGTCAATTAAAGTTTATTACCTGCAACACTGGTAGTTCAGTCTCATCTTCTGCACCTTCAGGAACTACACTTACAGCAAAAGCAGGAACTATACTTACAGCAAAAGCTGAAAGACAAAGTACATTTTATTCATGTTATAGGAACTTATTTTCACACTTGACAAAGTTCTGCAGAAAAAGAAAAAAAAAGCGCATTTAGGCAAGATTTTCACGCTAAATGATACTATACTGGTAATAATCTTTGTGAAGATAAGACAGTACATTCAAAACATTCTATTCCCATGCTGAAAAACTCACTCTTTGATGTGAAGCCAATTTATCTTGGCTTCAAGGCAAATAAATCCTATTAAAAAAAAAAAAATTAAAAATCAAATCAGTTCAGTCCAGTAGTTCACATAACAACAGCGTAATGTGCTATCACGTGGGAGATCTGTACTCCACTGAATCTTTAGGTTAAAGTTGGGGTTAACAAAGCTTCACTTGCAACCACAAGATCTGTCAGCAGCTGATGGAAATTTCCATCAAACTTGAAGATGGCTGTTACACACTTTGAATGCCATCTCTGAACAACAGTCAAACTTCTTAATGTATAAGACAGCCAAATAAACATTTACAAAAAGAATAAAGACCCCAAAGAGCTAATCTGCATAAACCTAGCATTATATTAAACCTTTTATACTGACACCAGCCTATGCATACACGTCTGGTTTGTACTAGAAAAATAACAACAAAAAGGGTTCTGGGATTTTGGGTTGGTTTTTGGTTGTTTTTTTTGTTTGCTTGTTTTGGGGTTGTTTGTTGTTGTTGATGCAGTCATCTAATCAATTTGTCTCAGCTTGCTCATTTGTAAAAGTAGTTCCATCTAGCATAAGAAAGCTTTGCTAAGATTCTTCATTAAGAGTCTTTTTCTTAAAGGGATGCAAAGGAAAATAAATTGCTATCATCTGGAAGGAACTCAAGATACTACTCATCATGGTCAAATAGACGGGTTTCCTAAAAACACGGGTGGAGGAAAAAAAAAAATCAACATATTCAAGTGGAGCATCTCACTGTCAGTTTAATCATTTATTCCTTGAAATAGATTTTGAAGTGAATTGCTAGCAACTGTCAATTCCCTTGACATGCTAGAAACCTTGAATGTAGGAAGGCAGGAAGACACGACTGGTCAAAGGCTGTGATACTCCATCTCTGATGGCCTACATCCTTACACTCTTTTCAACTAGAGACCTAATTTCATCAGGTGTCTAGGAGCTGAGTTTCACAATGACATGTCAGGTCCTGATTGACTTAAATGTCAAATCACACGACAAGATGCAGACATCCCAAAATCATTCCAACACAGTAAATTCATTTTTGACCATAGCCACACTTCAATAAGGCATTTAGCCAGGAAGAAGAAAAGAGAGTACAAGTAGAAGTGTCCCCCACAATGTTGTCCTCACGTACATGTTTTGTGCTTCTAGTTGAAAAGTGTACAGATTGAGTTAATCTGCCTATTATATCTCTTCCTGACAGCATGTTCTGATCATTTTCCTCCTTCTCTTCCAACATAACACTACTTAGACTTACAGGTAAGGAGTATCTTCCCCTACACAAACTGATCCACATCTACTTGACACAATCCTAATTACAAGATCAACACACAACACCCTTATGCTGGGAAATGTATTCATTACACAGTATTAACTTGAAGAAGTATTCCCTCATAAATTTAGCTTATTTGCAAAACTGAATGCAAGCAGAATTTTCATGACTTTCAGGTTTTAATATGCAGCTGAGGTATGGCACACAGGAGACCTGAAACAACTGTGATTGACCAGAGATGCTGCCTCTCTCACCATGACATTCAATAACCCATGCCACACTTCTTCTAAGATTTATAAAATATTAATACACATGATCCTTGAAATGATACTCAGATAACAGAAAAAAAAAAAAGGATCTATTTCATATTATGTCTTTGTGAGCACAGATAAAGCTCTTCGGGGAATCATTTTAACAACCTACCTCATCTTTGTATTACAGAACCACAGAATTGTTGAGGCTGGAAAGGATTCCTGAAGTCCATCTGGTTCAAACCTCCCCAGGGCAGGATGCTCAGGACCCTTGTCTAGTCAGGTTTTGAGTAGTTCTAGGACAGGGACTCCACAAAATAGCCAGTGTACAATAACTCTTAGAGTAAATATATATCTATATTTCTTATGTATAGATTTAATTTCCTGTATTTCATTTTGTGCCAAGTACCTTATGTCCTGTTAGACACCAGAGTCTGCCTCTGTCATCTTTACTAATCCCCATCAGGTATTTACATGTGCTGATAAGATCCTCCCTGCATCTTCTCTTCTCCAGGCTGAACAGCGCAGCCTCCTTTAGCCCATCCTCATACATCAGATGCTCAAATCTCTTAATAATCTTCACAGTCCTTTGCTGGTCTCTCTCCAGTATGTCCATGTCTCTCACATACTGGGGAGCCTGGATCTGGACACAACACCTTAGGTGTTTTTTGCCAGTGCTGAGCAGAGGCAAAAAGATCATCTCCCTTGACCTGTTGGAAACTTCCTAATGCACCCCAGGAGGCTGCTGGCCATCTTTGCCACAGTGGCTCATGGCCATCATGTGATGATGCCACTGCTGAGTGTTCACGGTCAGTTTGTTGGCCACCAGGATCCTCAGGTCCTTCTCTGCAAAGCTGCTTTCCAGACAGCGTAACCCCATTGTGCACTGGTGCATGAAGTGACTCCTCATCAGGGGCAGGACTTTGCATTTGCTGCCACTGAACTTGTTCAAGTTTCCCATTGGACCATTTCTCCAGCCTGCTGAGGTCCCTCTGAATGGCAGCACAAGCAGCTGGTGCAGCAAACCCTCCTGCCCATTTTCTATCCTCTGCTAACTTGCTGAGGGTGCACTCTGTCCTATTGTCCAGGACATTAATGAAAAGGCTCAACACTACTGGAGCCATAGTCAACCCCTGGAGGGCATGATGCCACTGACCAGAGCCCATAAGCTCAGCAAGTCAGTTTCCCATCCACCTCACCGTCCACATTATCTAGCCCCTATTTCATCAGTTTCTCTACGACAATATAGGAAACAGTACTGAACTCTGTGCAGAAGTTGACATAAACAACATCCACTGCTTTCCCCACACTCATGAAGAGTCATCTCATCACAGCTGTCTTTTGGGTTGCTCAAGTGTGACTGCCCCTTCATATAAACGTGACTTCTCCCCATCACCTTCTTGTCCTTCATAAGTTTGTCTTGTCCTTCCTTGTGTGACAATGGTTCCCAAGACCATTAGTTTCACCACCTTCCCAGGGACTGAGGAGAGACTGGATAACCTACAGTTTCCCCAAATTCTCTTCCTTTTTTCAGCTAATACATTTTAATGGTAAAACAAGAACTGCTCAGAACCATTCACTAAACAGACCCCTGAAGACACCACAAAAAAAAAAGTCTGAAGAGTCTTCACCCAAGTGTAACCATGCTTTTCACCCAGGCAGACTGAATTTGCTTTAGCATCAGTTGATGCCAGGGCCCATCTACTACCTTACTAGTAAATCTGTTACGCACACATCATTGATATGAGTAAAGCAGTCTTCAGAAGTAAACTGGGATGTACTTGTGGGGTGAATTAAAGTCTAACAAACACATGGCCAAAACTGTCTTTGCTACGTAAACTGATCTCTCCACCTCAAAATAAATATCCTTTTCTAAGGATATCCTCTGTACTGAGAAAAGGGGAGCATGAGAAGAACATGGTAAGTCTAGCTGGTATATGACTTATCAAAAAAGGGGCCACAAGGTACGTAGGAAATATGGTGCCTGTGCACAACTGGACATCTCTAAGCTTAATTTATCCACCCTGAATTCATTCCCAAGAGGTTTCTAAAAATGGTGTGCCCAGGAGTGGACCACAGATAGAAAAATTCTAACTACACATGCAGCTCACACAATCACAGAATCACTATGGTTGGATATGACCTTTAAGATCATCAAGTCCAACCATTATCTAACTGTACCAGGGCCACTATTGTACCATGTCCTTAAGCACCATATCTAGACGGATTTTAAATACATCTAGGGGTGTCAATTCAACCACTTCCCTGGGCAGCCTGCTCCAGTCTTTGATAACCCTTTTGATATAGAAGTTTTTCCTAATGTCCAACTTAAACCTCCCCTGGCACAACCAGGTGCCATTTCCTCTTGTCCTATCAGTTGTGACTTGTGAGAACAGACCAACACCCACCTCTCTACAACTTCCTTTCATGTACTTGTAGAGAGCGATAGGATCAGTTGTACAACACAGGTAGAAACAGTAAACTCTCCATGGCAAGGCTATCTTTTTGTTGTGTGTAAAGTACACATGCACAAAGAAGGATGACCTATGTCGAGGAGCTATCAGATGCTACTATAACAAAACAGTAACTTTTCAAGTCCAAACATTATTAATTCAGACAACTGAAACAGATTTCTTTCAGCAGAGAACTCCCTAAGACACACATCAATCTCTGGAGCTAGAGGCTCCTTTGCTAAATCCAGAATTTCCTCTAGTCTTCAAGTTTTTTGATGGAATGCAAGCTTACCTCAGGTGGACTGACTTACCACAGAGCACAAAGAAAATATATCGCAAGAAGAAACTGATTAGCTGGTAAAAGTTCAAATTGTGTAGGCACTACAGTAACCAAAAGAGACTAGGGTCATTAAGTGTACAACTTCTCACAAGCAAAGCAGGAAAAAAACAAAACCAGACCAACCCAACCATCAAAACAACAATAAAGCACTGCCTTAAAGACAACACATAATTCTGTATTTGTCACTTTATTATTTACTGCATTGTGTGCCCTGAAGTTTAACACACACGCAGCTTTTTACATCATTTGGCAGAAGCAGACAGGAGCTGAACTTGTCAATTGCCTGCCCTCCCCTCCTTTTGCTAAATGTTCAAAAACGGAGGATAAACAAGAAAAGGAAAGAAATTTTACAAAGACTTTAAAGCACTTGATTTTCACCAATCTGATCTTTATTTCTTTGGAAAGCAGGACTAAAATCCTCTGGAAAAGTTAGAGAACATTTTTGGATCCATTCAAAACCTGGAAATTTAATCAGAGAATGTAATATAAGCAGCTTCAATTCCTTTTTTCTCAAGCCTCCCATTATTTCCATTAATATTTTGGTGAGTAAATAGACTTGCTTGTAACACTAGAAAGTAAATCTCAGTTATTTATTTTCATTGTTCAGCAGCTGAACTGCAGGAATATGTGCCAACAAACTACTAGAAAAATAGATGTAAATACTGTAGTATTAAAATACAACATACTGTATAAATATATATAATGATATATATAATGCATCAGTTTCAATAAGCTACAACAAAATTATGACTCTATGACTTAAGTTTGACAAAACCATGACTAATGAGAACCTCTCCAAATAATGAAAGCCATTAATAATGTTGCACACAGTAGACAAAATAGAATTTCTTTCTACTTCTAAATATAATTTAATGAAAGGCCTATTTTTGTTTCAGTTGGGGGTTGGTTGGGTTTCCTCCCCCTCCCAAGTTTCCAAAGAACGGAAGATTTTATGAATTGACATGATTCCAGAGAAAATCTGCACTGATGCTGTCAGTCAAAGAGGCAGGATCTTCCATAATGAGACAGCCTGGGAGAGCCTGCGAGCAAAATAAATTAGTTTTGTGTATTTGTATGCAAGCTTTTATAATATTTCTTCATTGTTGCTACCCTAACAGTATCAACGACCCCAGCCTAGTCAGGTAAGAACGAAGACTTACAGATTTATCACCCAAAATGGGGAGAGAACAGGAGGAAGAAGGAAAAGGTGAAAGCAAGTTTCCAGCGTCTGAAGGTTTTTCATAAAATAAAAGCAACTCATTTAATTTCTTTCCTGAATTTATTTAAGCTAATGGCACATATGGGAAGAAGGCAGATGAAATCACCACCACAAACCACTGAAATGTCTAAAAAAGTGCTGTGTACACCAGTATCTTAAGGCAAGCAAAAAAAAGACAGTAAAAGAAAATCAGCATTATCTCTTCTGACCGTCTAGAAGTTAGACCAAACAAAATCATCTGAATGCATTTTCCCATTCTGCAAGCTGGAATTTATGAAAGGATTTAGCTATCAACAGACAAGCTGTAGTACCCTCCTGAAGCACTGGGGCAAAACTACTCATCCCGCAAAGAATGAAATAGAGCTTTAGCAAGAGCAGTAGAGCATGAGGACTCCTCCGAAAATGAAGCTGCGTAGGTGAAAGCAAATGTATTTTACAAGAGAAAAATGAAAATATCACAGTTTTACTTTGCTGAAAACAGGATTTATTTGTTTCCCCGGCAGGATTTTGATCTGCAAGCCACAGTAGCCGAAAAGAGTCAAATCCAAAGGCTCGGCACAAACTGCCAAGCGAGTGCTAATAGAGATGGAAACATTCAGGAACCGAAAGAGTGAGAAACAGAACCGATGGAAACATTTATTTCTGTCTCTTTTACACTCACGGCAACAGCTCCTAACCCCAGGAGCCTGCAGCGATCCAACCGCTGACCTGCTACTAACCCGTCTCATCCTCTCCCATCTGAACAGACACTAACACGTCTCTAAGACGCAGTGATAATTTGTTTTTTCTCTATGTAGACCTTTTAACCAGGCTACATTACCTTTCTGTCCCTCCCCCGCCAGCAGCACCC
>JANHFX010026315.1:0-26123 GCA_027560015.1 Chloroceryle amazona
CTGATGACTTGTTAGCAGCCCGTGAGCAATGACATAGAGAGTATAGAATACACAGTTTTGCTTCTAACCACATAACGGTAACTGGTCCTGGCCCCTCTAACTATGACAGCGTACCTGCTCAATAGACACTAGATGAGGACAGGTTGCTCAGAATAGTACAGGGAGTGAAGTTGCATGTCTTGGCAAAGGCTGAATTCTGAAAAGGACAGCTCGGTGCTGAATGTCCAGTCTGCCCTGTCCCTGATTCACACAACCACTGACTGGATTCTAGCACAAGGAAAGACAAGGTATCAAAGTGTCACACTGGAGCCCCTCCAGCAGCCCAGGTGCTTCACAGTGAGGTCACCTGGAGAATATGGTCATGCTAGGGCTAGTCCAGCCATCACTACTGCCTATGCTTCTTGAGCTGCTTTGCCCTTGAGCTGCTGACTGCAGTGAAGGCTGCCAGCCTAGGGAAGCTGGGTGAGAGCTGCAGCAAGCAGCTTTGTGAAGCCAAGCATCCAGCTGTGGCCTCATCACCGCTGCGGAGTTTCATGAAGGTGACCAGGTGCTGTAACAGCCTCTCAAGCTGCTCAGCGCTTGGGAGCAAAGGGAGCATCCCTCATTGTCTCAGCAGTGTAGTGTGGATGAAGGAAGAGATAGGCAGTAAAGCACTAGTCTGTGCTTTGATTTTAAAAATAAGAACGTTCATGCCTTCTTTTCTTCCCTTGTGTCCCACTCCCCCCCGACTCCCTCTCCTTGCTCTTCACAGAAAGAAGTGCAAGGATGAAGTAAATAGGCATTGTTATCCCTCAGTATTTTTCAGTGACCTAATTGCTCAAGGGTTTTCTGAGTCTGAGGTGGTATTCTCTTACTTAGTATCTACATTTAAAAGACAGGATTTGCTCTCATTATTATTCTAAGTTTCTTTTTTAAACCTGTACATTTTGGCATCTGTAGCACATTCCGTGTCTCAGAGTTCTGTATCCTGAATGTGTTTGAAAGGAAAAGGTGCCTTCTTTATTTTGAATCTGCCAACTGCTAGTTTAATTCAATATCGCCTTAATTTTTTTTTAATAGGGTGAGATGGCAAACAGTTATTCCTTATTCACATTCTGTATTTCACTTTTTTAATTAATATTCTGACATGACATTTGCTCTCCTATAAAGCTGTCATGTGTGATGTATAATTGAAAAGGTTTTTTGAGATCTTGGAATCATATTTTTAATATAACAGCTCTGCAGTCTACTTTGAAAGATGTGAAGTCTTTTATTAGTAATGTGCCATGTCCCTCAGCCTCTTTCTCCTCAGTATGTGACGATATCTTGGCCACAGCTGGAATCTCAATGCATAGGGATCTTGTGGTATGTGTTGACAGAGTTAGTTAACCTGATTTAACCGTAAGCCACCTTTCACCTATAGCAGAACTTTTCCACACTAACATTGTATCTTGAGTTTGTGAACTTGTGTGCTGGTAGTAATTTCCCACTGATAGTCTTCGTTACACTGAGTTTCTGAAACATCTGTCACATCAACATCCTCATTTAAAACTTGGCACTCCTGTTTCTCCGTTTTGATCATCTGCATTGTTTAAATGTATCTCTTCTACCTTCATTCACTATTGAAGTGTAGTCACTTTCTATCTTCTCTCTTATTTGAGTATACAGTGTTACTGTGATTCTTTCACAAAGGATTCATCATCTTAAACTGTCCTATTCAATCCTTAACAGCTTTTCTCAGCTATTAAAATTTAAAAGGTCACAGAAAAGTACTGAATTAAATTGCTGATGCTGTTCCTTTTTGGTTTAGATGAAGCCTTCTTCCAGTATGTGCTCACTCTTTCTTCCAGTTTTGGCAAATCTGCTTGGAATTATTCTTCCCAGAATTAGCCTCTCTAGGGAGATAGGAGCTTTATATTCTTCTAGTTATTCTTCCATTCACCTCTTTTACCCTTATAAAAAAGAAAATCCTTCTTGGTTCTGAAAGTGATTGGAATGATTTGATGACTCCTGATTGTGGGAGAGAGGAAGGTTATTGATGGCTTTTTCTCTTTTCAAGGAGTTCAGGCTGGTCTTCTGTTGACAGAAATTGCTTGCTGGTTGAATCCCTTAACAAATTTCTTACACTGAACTTAAGATATGAGTGTCTTTCTCATGGTGGGTACTGGAATTATTTCTTCATGCTCAGCAGGAGGGTGTGAATTTGGTGTGTGTCAGAGATGAAAAAGAACAGAAAACTGCTCAGTGTTTAGTAATATTCTGATGGGAATTGATAAAATCCAGGTGATCTTGAAGGTCCTTAGCAGGTGAATCTGAATCCTGTGGCCCTGGAGAATATTCTGCAGATGTGAAAATGACAGTTGTTAGTGCTCATCTCTAAAAGCTGAGTCTACAATAGAGGCTTTCTTCCACAGCTCCTGTTTAGGATTCACGCTTTTTTGAAGCCATGTTTTTGTTACAGATTGAAACAAAGTAAGATAAAACCAATTTGTATTATTTCCATGTTTTAATTTTTTTTTTTTTTGTAGATCCATGTTAGAACACGTGATTTAACTACAATCCCAAAATCTTAAGGAATATGGCCTTGTAAATCTGGTTGCTTAGAATGGCGGCATCTCCTCCTGGAGGATTCACAGGAATTGTAGTTTAGTTTCCAAGTGAGAATTATTTTGTTACTTCTCATAATACCTGGGGACTTGCAACTTCACTCTCTGTCAAGACCTTTGGGAGAAATCTTTTCTCCCAAGGGACATCTGGAGAATGGTTTGTTCCTCAGAAGTTGTTGGAATCATTTTCTATAGAGTATTAGTATTTGGAAGTAGAATTGAGAAAAAAACATTCTGGACTGTGACTGGTTCAGCTAAACAATTGGCAGTTTCTGTGGTACCAAGAAAAAATTTGGAAACACTTTGGCAACACAGCTGTTGAACAGTGGGGTAAAACTACTCTTTCTAACTTTAGAATCTAAAATTATTTCTGTGACTTATAGAAATATATATGGATTTCATATCAAAGTAATGAAAGTACAGCCCCAGAAGAAACTGAGTAAGTTTTCTTAGTCAGAAATGTACCTGTTCTATTGCTTGCTCTGTAGCATTTTTCATGACTATTTTTTCCTCTATTTTTTTTTCCTCTCCATATGTTGGTCTTTTAAATACAAGTACAGTGTTATTAATCCCACAAAGATGCTAGTGATTATGTTTTTACCAGAAAACAGGGCTGGAAAGGATCTTGAAGTTACCATGTGTAGTAGGTTGACCTTGGCCAGGAGCCAAGCACCCACACTGCTCACTTATCTTCCCCTCCCATGGCCAGAGGAGAGAATAGGAACAGCAAAAGCAAGAAAACTTGTGGTTCAAGACAATTTAATAAGTGAAAGAAAGAGGAAAGAAAAACAAGTGATGCAAAGGAAAGCATTCACTACCTCCCACAAGTAGACCAATGACCAGCAAGCTTCCAAGCAACAGCCACCTTGGAAGACAAACCCTTCCTTTCTGTTACATGAGTTTTATTGCTCAGAATGATGTTACACAGTATGGAATATCCCTTTGACTAGTTCAGGTCATTTGTCTGGGCTGCATCCCTCTCTCAATTCTTTGTCCACCTCTAGCCTATCTGCTGGAGTGGGGCCAGAGTGAACGGGAAAAAAAACCCAAAACCTTAACGCTGTGCGAGCCCTATCCAGCAGCAGCCAAAACATTGATTTATTTATCCACACTGTTTTAGTTACAGATCCAAAACAGCTCCATACAGACTGCTACGTAGAAAGTTACCTTGATCCCAGCCAGTCTGTGGTTTTCCCATGTCCCAGAGTGGAATCATTGTAGTTACATGCTTCTCCCAAATAAATACATGTATGTATGGTTTGGAGTTTCTTTGTGTGCGTAATTTGGTTTGGTGTGCTAAACCACTTCTTGTGGATTGGTGTTGATGAATGTAGGGCAACATGACAGATTTGTGATCAGAAAACTTGTACCCAGCTAGTATGGCTTTGAAAAGTGTTTGTCTGACAGTTCTTTAGAGTACTTAATTTTTAAAGTATTACATATATTAATAAAAAAATTTGGCTCAATCTGTGATAGAAATGGAATCATGGCAAAGCTGACAGGGTGTGCAAGCCATCAAGGCTGGCTTTTCAACTGTTCTGTCTTCAGATTTCCCTGGCTGCTGCTAATACCAGTTTCTCTTTTGCAATTCTACATTCCTCTTCTTGTCATTTTGTCAACTGAGAATAGAGTGATGGTAATAAAAAAAGTCTTTAAGACTATCATGTATTTTCAGTCTTAACAAGAAAAATAAGACAGAACCTGGTCATTTGAAAAAGGGTGGCAATTCACTCCTGTCAGTGCCAGAGAGAGAAAATGTTAATGAGTTTTTCAAAGTACAATGTTTAATTTTAGTAACAGGGAGAGACTTTGGTCTATTGTAATTTTCATCTCACAATCTACCCAGTGCATCAAACTTCTTTATCATTTCAGTAATGGTACATCAGTTTTTAGGAATGATCTAGTATATGTAGGTCAAAAAGTCTGATAAGATAATAATATTTTAGTGACATTTTAAAACAACAATTGGTCCTCAACTGTCAAAAGCGAGCCTTGAATTCAAAGAGAAAATGCTGTGCCTTGTGATCTACAGTACTCATTATTTGGGAAAAGGAAGTGTGGTCTTTCACATCAAAACTGTTACACTGAAACTGTAAAGAAATGACCTTAATTACTGTTCCATTGTTCAGGCTGCTTTATTTCCTCTGTTATACAGCAGGTTAAGTAGCTTAGCAGGAGTTTGTTTGAGAAATAGTTCCTAAATATTGTGTCACCTATTCTTCTTTTCCCATGTGTCAGTATTTAGAACAGGACCTTTAAATTAACTGCTCTTGAAAGCCCTTGTGTATTTTTGTTTGCATAAAATTTTTGTTTAGATGATTGACTTAATATGTCTCAGAGGTAAAACTTAAAGTTATTATCTTTGTATGAACAAAATCAAAGACTTTTGATTCTCCTAGTTTCTCCTCAGTGTATGTGGGAGTTTAAAAAAGTAAAGTATTAAATGTTTAGAGAAAATGCAAAAGTTGACTTGGAAGTGTTTTCCTGTAATTAAGTACAATTTCATACATGAATGGTTTTGAATTAAATGAGACATATACCAAGTGCTAAATTAGAATTAATTAAATTGGCATTCATCTATTACTACTTTCTGTAGCCATCAGGATACTGCCAACTCAAGTGCTCTTTGGTTGACATGTGAACATAGATTTTTTTACATTCTCTGACTGATGTTCCTTTGAATATTTCACAAAACAAGAGAGAGTTAATTTTACTTCTGTATGGTTACAGAGCTCAGTGTATGAGTGCCCTTAGTATCTGAGGCTGTTCTTGCGGTTTTATGCAACACAAGCAGGGGAGTTGTAAAGAAGGGCATTTTGCTATGGAAGAACTTGCACGTTGGTTTACCGTAGAGTGTACTAGCCTAGCATGCAGCAGCTGAACGCTGGCTAGCAAACCGGTCATCAGAAGGCTTGAGAAACAGCCAGCTGGGAAGGCAGCCGTAGACTGAACTGTTACTGATGGAAAAATACATTCCCAAGCTTGACATCTAAGTTAGCCACTGCCAAAAATATCTGTGAATGGTCTGTTCCAAAACAGATTAGGGAGAAAAGGTTAAAAAGAAGCACAGTATTAATGCTATGAACAGGAGGAAGCAGTGCCAAGATAGCACTGGATTTATCCTCTGGCCAATTTTCTTTCTAGCTGCAGTATGGTAGAAGGCCAAAGTGTGAGTTGCAGCCTGTGTTTCATTCACGCCATATAGAAGACGCAAAGAAAGGATTGCCTTGCAAACATCCACTATCAAACAAGTTTTGATCAACTGTTAGTGGGTGCCAGATAGCTGGGGTTTTGTTTGTGCATTGTTAGGGCAAGTTTATTAGTTTGTTAAAGCGTATTAGTTCTGTTACACTTGTTACCTTCAAACAGGAGTGAGAAACTGCTCTTGTATTAAGATTCAGAGATAGAATATTAGAACTGTTAATGCTGAAACAAGGATATTATACTATTAAAAGCAATTGTTTCAAGTGGATTTTTTTTTATTTTTCTGTCTTGGCCGTCTTATGTTTCTTAGTCATAATTTAACATATAATACTTGGCAAAGTTAAATAGAATGTGGGAAGAACATACTTGTTCTTAATTAGAATTCACTCGGAAGTTAGGAAATTGTGGTAGGGGAAAAGGCACTTTGCAGAATCTAATATTTTTGCCAGATTCCAGTTACTGTGTAACTAGTCTTTGTAATGTAAAATAGTTTTGTTTCGTTTCTTTGGCTTTTTTTTTTTTAATGTTTTAAAGCTTAAGAAAAAGATGACATTTAATAGATGAAGGTAGAAAGGAAATGTGAAATGTCAAATGTTAGAGCCAGTTGCACTTTTTTTGGTGCAGTGCTGAAATGAAGCCCAACCATACTTGTATTGCACTTTGCACTCATTAAAAGCCAAAGTAAGCAGCTGTTAATACAGCTCAGTGTTAAACACAGTAGTGCAAGGGTCATACCAGCAAAAGCAAAAAATTAACTTCCCCTGTTGTGTTGGAGAATTTTTCCATGTCCTGTTCTTTAAGTAAGACTTGACCTGAAAGGTAATGAAATAATCATCTTGCTTTTCTGCATTGCCTCCAAAGACGTGACTCTGAGTATCTGGCTTTCCATGAAGCTTTGTTAAACTTACTTATGGAAGGAAACTTTTATCTACATTTTGTGGTGAGCAGAACACCATCGTTTTCTTGACTTGAAGTCAAACAGTAAGAAAATTACAGATTAATTTCAGTACTTTGATTTCATAGAAAACAGTGTGAGCAAAACCATCTCTAAGTTGCAGGAGTATATAGTTTGAAGAAACTTGCAATTAAAAAAGTAACTTTTCCACTTAATTTGAACTTTTATCAGAGTGTTTCTAATATTTAGGTAGTGGTTTGTTCATAAAACACAGTAAAATAATAGAAAAATCTCTCATTGCTGAAGATAAATAGATGATTCTTAAGGGTTTCTTTTTTACATATAATTAATAAAAATAAGATGCCAGAAATGCACAAATGAGATAACCACTTTCAGAGGCTTTTTATAAAAATATTTGTACTCTTGTAGAGACAGTAGCAGGCTATGGCAGCCAAGTGACTGCCCTCATGTGTGTTCTTAATCACAGTATGACTGTACCTTTGAAAGGAGTAAAAAAGAAATAGCAATTTTCTTTAGTTGCAGAATTGTTCAGCTAAGTTGAACATGTTCAGAACTACTGATTATTCTATTCTGAGGAGTAAGAGTGAAAGTGATTCTATATTGCCGTTGATAAACGTGCCTGTACAGCACTATGTCCTCATGCTTGAATGTGGTTACCTCTCAAGACACTTGTGTGATGGGGAAGGGATATTATCTCTGTCTATGAAGAGTGTTTCTAGAGATTGAGTTTAAATCCACTGCTGTGATGTTCTTCAGTGAGAAGTGGCCCAAAGGTTACCATGTGAAACATTGCTGAGAAGTCACCACTTCCTCCCTTTCCTTCCACTCTTTTTCATGTGAGGACTTCCTCAGGCCGCCTTTGCCTTTTCCTCCAGTTCTGTGGTCTCACAGGTCAAGGCAGAACTGCTTTCCCATCTTTATCAACTTGCACAAAATCTAGCCTTAATTTCTTAAAAAAAAAAAAGTGAACATACGAAATTAATATGGCTTTTGTCATCTTCACCAGTATTGTGTGCCTCCGATTGCCCTCATGATGCTACTTTCTGTAGTGATACAATACCTTCTTGCTTCCCTTACTTCTCCATTTATAATTTTCTTTTCATTTTATTTATGAATTCCCTAGGTTCTGCCACTCCCTGTGGTGTACCCTGAAGGTCTCTTACCACTCTAATTACAAATACTATCTTTATTCTCTCTGCAAAGTTCATTCTGTGTCCCCTGTCAGATGTGAAAGGGCACAGACCTGTACGTGATTTAATAGTGTGATAAACGTGTGGTAAAATTCCTGATCTTGAATGACAGGTTCAGCCTTACTGTTTAGCAGTTTATAGAGAAAAAAAAACCTATGGACTCGATTTATTTTTGTCAACTCTGGGACTGGCAGTTTCTAATAGCTATATTCAGGTGCCTCTCCTAACTGCATCTAGGCACTGTCACAGTATACTATTCTTATTGTTTAACTGACATAGTTTTGCATCCACTTCTTTTTAAACTTTGGAGGACAGCGTAGAGGTTATGTGTCTTCTTACTGCTGGCCTTCAGGAATAAGCCAAATGTGTGCAAACGTTTGTAATCTCTCACCCAAGAGCAGAATAAGTTTGCTGAGATAATACTATAGTCAGGATGCTTTTCAGTTGCTGTTAGTATTTGCTTGGATTTTAGAACATGGCAGCTAGAAACATAGCTACGTAACTAACAGAAATTAATTAATCACAAAGCAGCAGCTTGTACCATTTGTAAATAACGATAGGCACAGAATGTAGCACTGACATTAGCAGCTTGTTTTTGTAATATGTTTATGTAAGTGTACTATCTAGATTTTATAATTCTGTAAAGCTTAAAAAATATTTATATTGGCCCTACTGACATCTCACTTTTGTTGTATTTATTTCATTGTATATATAATTAAAACAAAACTGCAAATATGATTTGAAAATACTCTTACTTTAGTAAACTGTGTACTGGATAAGGCAGTGTTTTGAAAGCTACTTATGTTATTCTTAAGAGAATATCCTCCTTCACTGGGAACCTTCTAAGTGGAGAATACTGGCTGTTAGTAATAAGGACATGAATTTGACAAGGTAATATACAGTGTAATTACAAAAAAATATGTAGGAAATTGACTTTCAGGTTCCCAAGTATAAATGAATGAATAAATGTAGCCCACTGCTATTAAAGTCTGTACTGGAAAACTTCCAAATCAATACAGATACTTAAATAGCTTCATTAAAAATTGGAACTGGAAAAATAGTTTTGAACTGGTGTTAACATTTGAACCATTTACACCATGTTGTGACAGATTCTCAGTAAAATATGGAGTTCAGGCAAGTTCCTCACTGATTTACTAAGATTTTTGTTTGATTGATTGTCAGTAGTCTTGTGAAAGAATATCTTCCCCTTCTGACCAAAGCAGTTCCATGTTTGGCATTGAAGATTATTTGAATTGCCCCAGTGTCCAAAGATTTTAATACCCTTCAATATAAAATATTTTTGTGTGTGTGTATCAGATTATAAGGATCTATATCACTAGAAAAAAAAAAGTATATAGTTGTTTTCACAAATTGATTGTGCCTGCTGCCCTTTTGTGTTAGTATAGATGGGCAGTTTAATACTGAAATGGAATGTGTGAACTCCTGATTACTTAATAAGCCTTATTACTTCAATTACTTATGTTTACCTGGGTATTTGACTGTGTTTGCTGATGATGAAATCAGAAGTTTCAGAATAGCTGAATCTGTTGATGTTTTGTGTAGTGAAGTATGGGTTGGGAGAAGAGATCTCTAAAAAAGGTTATATAAATTAATTGACAATGCAGGTGTTACAAAAATTACTGTAAAAATGTGTAGAAGTGAGAAGTATCAGGTTAGGGTTCACTTGGCTCTGAAGTACTTTGGAAGTATTCTGAAGTATTTCAGGTGATTATAAAGTGTTGGTAGGTATCGCAGTCTGCTGCAACAGTCACATCTTACTGGACTGGGTTGTCTGAGGAGATAGTTTGCAAATGTAAACATATACCAGAACATGGGGCTGCACTTTTCTTATATTTCAAGAAATAAAGTTCCTGACCCAGAATAAGTCTTGGTGTTGACATTGTTCTTAGTTGGTAGAGTTTTATGACAACATATAAGAATAGATGAAAATAAAGTTCCTTTTTGGCCCTGCAGCTGAGAAAATCTCAACTTGCCACTTGTTGCCAAAAGAGATAATGATGACTGTTGACTTTGCCACATTTAGAGAGTAATTCAAAATTTATTTTTTTTTTCATAGATCTTCAGAATGTTATGTCTTCATTTGCAAATTAATTTTAGAGGAATAAATAGAGTTACTTTCTGATATTTGGTAAGTGAAGTTGAGAGAGCATTTCACTGAGCTGTGATGCAAGATTTGGTTTCAGGTTTTATTTTTTTGAAGCAGTGGACACTTAGGAGAGTTCTATACATTTGAATGTGCACGGGAAAAGATAGAAATTAATAGTAAACACCCAAAAGCTATAGTCAAAACAATAACCGGTGACAGGAACCCAATGTTTGGAGTCAGCTTCCCCTGCCCCTACAACAATTAAAGCAATAAAGCTTGATTATTTGTTAAGGGACTCATGCTGAAAGGTTGTTGATGTCTGGAAGCAAACCAAACCATGTAATTGGTTTTAATATCTTTTGTTACCTATCAACAATGATCAAACCTCAAATGTACCATTTTCTGTCTTGAATAAGTAGCACTAACTCTTAAATGCCTAGACCTAATTTATTCTGCAAACCAAATCAAGTCAGTAGTTCTGAATATTTTTATTCTTAGCTGATAACAATTCTGAAAAACTCAAAATATGCCCATAATAGTAAGACAAAACATACTTTAAAAGCTGCATTTTTAAATTCAAAACTCTAGTGTAAAATCACAATTGTGTAAGCTTCAATTGTCTGACATTTTTAAAAACTGTATTCACTTCACCATGAAAATACTCCACTCCAAAAATATGAGATGTGAGCTATTGCATCATAGTATCTTTCTGAGCATTTTATAATCCAGAGAAACCTCTGGTATTCCATAATCAGTTCTACAGCCCACAGAGTATGGAATATACTTTATTTATAGGATGATATACCATGAGGATATATTCTGGGGCTGATGAGAGATTTCTGATTACCATCTGCTGCAACTACTCAAGTTTCAGAATGGATTAACTATGTATATCAAGATCGTAAAATCCTAAATCCAGCTGTAAGCTGTTTATCGGTAGTGGTAGATGATGTAAAATCTCCTTGAGACTGAGCCCTTGTCTACAGCACAAGAAGTTTGTCACTTTCAAGTCACAGTGTCAATGAAACAGTTTCTTAGTCAAACCACAGATTTTTATTCCTTAAATACTACTTTTCTATTTTGGAGAAGATGAAATTGGAAATTGAATTTCCTGAGTCTAATAGTGAGACAGTGGCCAAAATAATTTTGTAGGAGATTGCCAAATCAAAAGCCATGGTTTTGCTATCAGCTGAAGATGAGGAAGAAGATGCTTTTGTTTGAAATTCAGAATCTAAGACATGGTTTAGTGCAGATCTTAAGATTCTTGAACATTGGACTTCTCTGCATCTTTCTGCTTAGGAACACAGTTCTATGGGTAGTAGAAGAAATGAGGCTTTACAACAATAATTTTAAAGTTTAATACTTATCTTTAGAAAACTAAGAACTTTATAATAGCAATTGTGACGTTTTCTTGTTAATCTCCAGTCCTGAAGAGGCAGCTGTGTAGCTGTATATATATGCCAACTGCATGATGGAACAGCTTAATTTTGCCCACGTTTTCTAGTAAGAAATACTAATTTGAGTATCTCTCCTTCACACACCAGTTGAAGGAATATTGTTGGAATAAAATGATGTTAACAAATGTCTGTCTCCTTTTTCAAATTTCTAATACACTAATACATTTAAAGCCCATGAGTAAGAGGGAGAGATGGACACCTAGGTGAACACCGAAGTATTTATATGACCTATGTGTTCTTAGACAAGGTCAGCTTAAAAATATAGACTTATTTAGACTGAAGGAAGAAACTTAATTACATCAATAAGGATAAAAAACTTTGTAAAGAAGAATTCTAAGACCTCATGTAACTTTTGTTGTGCTTCACTTGTCAGTTTGTCATAATTTTCCTGCTTGGTAACTGTCATGCAGTCTTCTATGGGACTTACTTTTTTTTTTTAGGGAGTTTTTTTACTCTTCATGTATGATAGCTGATACTACTGAAGCTATATAATCTTTTTCTGAACCGTAGTTCAGAATTGTGGTTTAACTGAAGTAGCTTCTTACTTGAATAGATTTTGCCTTACTGCAATCTGCTGCATCCTTACTAATTCCCAATGCCTGGTTACTCTGTAAGTTAGTTACCCTGTAAAGGATGCAGGGAAGCTTTTTAATCTAATCTTCAAACAGCTGCAACAGAAAAGAGAATAAACTGTACTTAAACTGGTTTTGGCTCAGTGCTTTTCCAAGCTAATTTTAGTAAACATGTTTTGTAAGGGCTGTAAAATTAAAATATGTGTTCTGAAAGCTGTCTTCTTTTTTGGTACTTTATATTGCAGTGTTTGATTAATTAATGTTTGTGGTATGATCAATGGCCTTCGGAGTGGTAGCCAGAGGCTCTTGTGGTTGAGGACTTGGCAAATACTTTTAAATTAAAAACACTAGCTTTTTTTTTTTGCAAAAGGGCTGTTAGTATTTCTGGCAAGCTGAAGTAGTGTTAACAGAGGGAGAAAAATGTTTGCTGTTGACTAAAGAACTTGCTTTCTAACTTGATGTTATCACTTAAATAATAGCAAATTGTTTTCGCTCTCTCTTGTCCTCTGAGTTGCCTAGGACCAAATGGTTTAAAATATTCCAAAGTACAGTATGATAGAATTTCACAAATAGGATGGTACTGTGTTTAGGAAATGAAGAATAATTTTGCCTTGTGTTGTGATTGTCGTTGGGATGCATACTTCTTCATAATGCAGATTTTTGTCGTGTCTGAAGGAAAAAAACCCACCCATCAAATAAAACTCATACATATTAAGGTGAATTTCCTATGCTTACATGAGGAAGACTGTGGAGACTGTCAACAACAGGATGAAAAGGTAAATTCTAAAAATGGCCAGAACAAGCTAGTTCTACTGTGACTTGAAAGCAATTGATTCACATTCTTGTTAGTTGCACAGCACTGAAAATCACAAATACTTCATTTTAACATTTGATTTAACATTAAGCAGATTAGCAAGGAGATTCTGGGTGCTATTCTACAGCTAGAGAGTGGTTAAACAAAGGAATAGTTTCTGTTGGTGAAATTAGAGACACACTGGATTAGAAATGTCATCAGTTTTGGAACCAAAAGTTCATATTTGAAAATTTTTTACAGACTTTTTAAATCATTCTTAAAAAAACCTGCAGTTTTTGCCTGGTATTCTTATCAAATGCTTGACGTGCTTTGCAGTAACTCCTAGAAGATCTCTGGTAGGGTTTCATTTTGCAAGTTGCAAGTACTTAACTAAGAAATAGTATAAGCAATAAGAGAGGAATAGATCATTAACTTTGATTCATATCTAAAAATGTGTTAATATATTGGATTATATGTACCATCTTTATTATTGCCTTGTAACTGGTCATTCTTCTCGCATAATCATTCTTATAAAAGGAACCCTTTGTTACTTGACTGTAGTTTCTGCTTGTTTGTGGGTGTTGACTTTGCAGGATTAGAATCAGTTGCAGAGGTGTTGCAGAGCAGATGTGATCTTCAAACAGTTTTGTCATTGTCTGTTTTCTGTGAACTGAATAAGCTTACATTTAATCATCACTAATTTTCCTTTTTTGCCTGTTTTTATGAGCAAAGTTCTTCCAGGTCAAACCTACAGAGTCATGTGTTAATCAAGTTGATGTACAGGATTACAGAAATATCTATATCATAGAAGTTTGAGATCAGTTAATTTATATAAGAGTCTGTGTAGATGCAACGGCTTTCTTAATGAAAACACTTGTAGAGGATCTTAGAAAACAGCTCTGGTTCTGAAGTAGATGGATCATAATGTCTCTTCCTCTTCCCAGTCAGAATATGTAGCTAACATCCTTCGGAATGTTCCAAAAGTACAGAACCTTCCTTTGTGGATAATCTGCTATAGTAATTGACTATATATACAAATACTTACATTGAAATGTGAAGGGCTAGCACTCTAGGGGTGGACCCGCAGAATTTAGAGAATCTTGGGAATGTCATTTTATGCAGCAGCAAAGGAGTTTCTGAATTGCTTAGATATAGTGTTGGGGGATATGGTCTAGGGGTGAACTTGTAGAGTAGGGTGGAAGGTTGGACACGATCCCATGGGTCTTTTCCAACCTAGATGATTCTGTGATTCTGCTTCCAGTCTATATCTGTGATCACTTGACTGTATAGTTAGAAGTGAGGAATGACTTGAAACATTTTCTGGCTCTTAACCCCATGTGTTAGTGATAATATGGTGTTTCTTCATTATTATAAAATGTAGATAATGTATTGTAAATATGTAAAGATGTAGAGAAAGTTTTGGGTAAATATTTTGAAACCAATCTAAATAAACATTTACAATTCAATTTTATTTTTTCATTCTTTTTGCTGTATTTCACTGAGCTTTCAGAATGAATACCAACTATTCTTCCTTTCCTATTTACTTGGTGTTCTGATACATGCATCATTTGGGCCTCAGATGCTGTGGGCGAACCTTGTAATTCAAATGTCATTTTTCATTGGAAGGAAAGCTACTGTGTTTCTAGAAATTCTTGGAAACTGTTTTTCACAGAGCTTATGTTTATAAATTATTTAATGCAGTCAAACTGCCCATAAAGTACAGATCTGGGTATATCTTGCTGACCGTAAAGCACTGAAAAATCAGCTTGAATTGTATTTTGGTTATATTTTTAAAGCTTGTTGCTTTGAAATCAGGGCATTGCTACACATGACAAATTGTATGCAAACGTTCTGTAAAATTCTGATACAATCATATTTACATCATTAATGCTAATGAGAAGGAAGTGCATAGTACAGGAGACATAATGCAGGTGGTGATATTTGGCAGGATGCAGTGCCTTGTGCTTTTCAAAGCAGAAGCTGTGTGAAACTGGAAGAGAGCTATTCCCCATCCCCTTTTTATTTTTTGTTGTGTTTATGTGTTTATCTGTGTATACATGTAGTACTCATAGTAAAGTGAGAGTGATCCATTCCTGGAGGAAATACTAACGTATTGTTCAAAAGGAATCAAAGTTGAATACCTTAAGCTAGATTGGGGTTACAGAAGTCATTTATCTACACACCATCATTAGGTAAAGGAAAAAGGATTACCAGGTGAATGTTATGAACTTGCCATATCAAGCAATCTTCAGAAAGTCATAGATTCTGTAAATAATGGCCTGCTGTGGCAACTTCCAAATAACCAAGAAAAATGTATAAAAATACTACTCATCCCAGTTGCTCTGAATAAGGGATCTGACTGGGAGGTAAATACATAATTGAGCCCCTTGTCTGTTATGGTCCAAAATCTTAATCTAGTCTTTATATTATTCATGTTCTTTATCACTCTTCAGCCGATGACAGCAAATCAGCCTGTCAATTTTCCACAGACTTTGGACAGTCTGAATTTGGAACATTTTACCGAAACTTGTTGTCTTGAAGCATGATGAAAAGCATCCAAAAGATTTACTCTTGTGTTTACCCTTCGCGTTCAGCTGTTCAGTTTGTTTCTGGAAGCAGCCCAGGGCAGGCGTGTGTGTGGTATCGCAATTAGCACTTGTGGCCGTCCCGTTACTCGTTTTTATGACTCCTTCACACACTGCAGCATTCAAAGCTATGAGAAGTCTGTCAGTTCATCTTCTTCTATTGCTGATAATGTGTATGTTGTTCCGTTCTGTCCATGACAAAAGGATGTGTATGGCAGACTTGCTATTCATAGTTATATACATAACTGGAGTCTGGTTTTAAATTGAGTAATTTAATCTCAAGCAGAATTGTAGTCCTATTACCATCCAGCATAGAATTGTAGGAAAGTGTGTGAACATTTCTTTTTAGCTGTCAATATCTTACAGATCAGTGAATAATATACTTGCGTGCATCCATAAAATATATTTATTTTCTCTGCATAACATTTTTTCAATCTGGCATATGTGAACAAAAGTGGAATCAGTCATTCTGTGGCTGCGATACATTCACAGAAAAGTGCAGTGAACGGCTAAATGGAGTAGAAGACGTTGGATGTGTTTTCATGCATCTTGAAATAAAATGCTGGTGTTATGATATTGCTTCAACAACTGTAAATCGGTTAGGGAACTAAACAAGTATTACAGCCCTGTAAGATTTCCCTGGGGTTGAAGACACACTAATGTAGGAAGAAATGATGAAGTTGGATTGTTCATCTTGGGGTGCCTGACACCAGCACCTCCTTAAAGGAGTAACTGATTTTTGCTAGGGGTCAGGAAAATAGATCACTTTAAAAGGTTTAGTGGAAGCAACTGAAAGTTGAGCCCCAGAAATAAATAGCAACTCCAGAAAGTTCGTGACTATGTAATAATGACATTCAGGGTATTTTTTAATTTTGTGGCTTTTTTTTTTTAGTGTATTTTAGTCTTCTCTAGTTTATAGACCCCTTCAATTATCTAGTAGTATTATAAGGGTGAAAGTGTCTAAGTGCTCTTGCTTTGAGTTTCTTCTTCTGTATCACTTAGAAATGATCGAGAAGCCCTGAGAAAACTGTAGATTTTAAGTCATAAATCTTGAAGAGCATAGTAGATACTATCTCGAGGTTTTTCAGAATGTTTATAATCTGTATTAACAAGCTAAACAGTAAACTGTGGTATGTGTAGTATTGTTTTGAAGGATTTTCAGTACTACTTTGCTTGGTATTTACTTATTAACCAGTGGGTAGGCTATGTGCTCAAATGGTGTCTTTTCGCTCTAATTTACAGAACATAGAAAGTGTGTGAATCAACTTAGCATTTTATAATTAATTTATATACTTGTGTGTGTGTTTGGTTAGCATAAAATGTGTTGTCACTCTCACAGTCTTGTGATAAGATAAACTATAAACCAAAACTCTGTTAGCTGCATAAATATTACGCAGAGTCACAGAATGTTAGGGGTTGGAATGGACCTCTGGAGGAAGAGGAAGAATTAGATTTTTGGGATACAGTTTTACTCACTTCTAGGAGACAGGACACTGTAGAAAGTTGCAGGCTCTTTTCCCTGCTTTCATCTCAGTTGTGCCTACCATAAGGTTAGTGACAAGTGAGCTCCAGTAGGATTGTGTCTTCTTGTTTGACTTGGGGATTCAAGGAGGTCTGAATGCTCCCCCCCCCCTTTTTTTTTATTTTAATAATCTGAATTTTACTGATTCTTTTTTCTTCCTCGCTTAATTTTGGAAATATTGTGGAGCCTAGTTGTCTTTAGATCTCATTTGTCAGTTTTAGTTGAAATCAAGAAATAAATTCTAAAGTTAGGAGGAGGGATCCATAAAGAGACGCACAAAGACATGTGATCCCTAGGATTATTTTCCTAGGAAACCATCTAAAGCATAATATATTGTTCATTGGTAACCCTGGAAACAGCCTGCTTCTATCTCAATCACTTCTATCATCATGAAGCTTACTCTGCTATGATTTCCTTCTCATAAATCTGTAGCTTCCCTTTAAGAAATAGTTCTTACTGTAACTAAATGCCATTGTGAGAAGAGTGCAAATACTGTGATAGGGAAAAGAATAAAAGGTTGGTTCTGTGTAAACTGAGATATTTCTGCTGTCTTTTGAGTGCAGACCATTTAACAGAGGTTTCTGGAGTTTGAGCTCCTCAACATCATGGAAATAATATTGTGCTGGACAGGACCTGCAGGAAATGAAGGGTATTTATAATAAATTACCTAGTCCCAAATAAATGTTTTACAATGTCATGCATGCAGTGGCTTAAAAAATGCTGAAGTTAAAAATCTGGTGCAAAAAGGTTGTGACCAAATTGTTATTGATTTTCCAAATTTATAAAATTCGTGCACTTTTCTACTGTAAAATTAGTGTGCTTCCTATTACTACAAGTTCAAATAGCTCACTTATACTTGGGTAAATGATTGAAATAGAGTTGCAACACAGAGCGGGTTATAAGGTTTCAACACATATTGAATGAGAAGTTACCAATCATCAGTGAAATAGTTATACAACTTATTGTTTATTCTTTCCTTCTAAACTATACTGACAACTAAAATCAATTTTCTACAGAAAAACTTGGCCATCAACAAGTTACTACAGATGTGAATAGACAGTTCTGTTAATATTGCCAGAATGCTTTTGCTTTGTTCAGTTAACTTTGTACCTCAGAGAACTGGTTTATTTATAGAATTTTCAATTATAATGTGACTTTTTAGTTCAGAATACAAAGTGGATAATAGATAATGAATTCTACATTTAAATTTATAAATATACAAGATGCAGTATTCAAATAATTTAATATTTTTGTTAACTTTTCAATTAACTACTACATCAGATTAATTCAGCAAATTATTTTCCCTTACATGTATTCTTTCTTTTCTGTCTTAGTGGAGAAATTGAAATCTTTTAAAGCAGCATTCCCCTAATGACGCATCTGCTTCTTCTCAGTTTTCACACTTCCCTTTGGCTCCTTTGTCATTTTAGACTTAAGTTCCGTTGAGTCCAACAGGGCAAGTCATGTTGCAGCATGAATTTACCAAAATGTGTGGAAATCCAGGTAAAGTTTGTGATAGATGTATTTTAAAAACATTTTGCATGCAATCTATTTTTAATGAAAATAAGCAAGAGTTTTGAATTTTAATGTGAGTGCTTTTCATTTATTTTTTTTTCATCTAACGATCTCTTTGGCTTAGTAAGAACTTAGAAGATGTACTGTTTGTGTAATAAACTATTCTGAGAGTTGTTTAATGTACAAAACGTTGTTCCTTCAGTTTTCCTACTACAGCACTTGAATGCTTGTCTTTATTTTTGGGTTTTAAATGTAAGTATTAATAGTGAAAGCTTGTCTGCTTTTGGCTTGATTTATTGGTATAGGTGACATGAGGGGAAGCTCTATTTATAGGGAGTACACAGATTCTAACAGCAGGCTCCTTTGGCTGGCATAAACTACAGAGAGGAGTGAGCTGGGTAACCAAAAGATGCATTTTGCAGATATAACTCTGTCTGTTCCAATAGCTTTCTGGTACACTGGTGTAATTTAAAGCTGAGATTTTTCTTTACATTGCTGTCCACTGTACAGGCAAACTTTGAGATGTACTCTCCACTACATATTGATTACCCTATCTGGAAATGGGCTTAAATTGTCCCAGGAGAGATTTATATTGGATACTAGGAAAAAATGCTATACTGAAAGTGTGGTGAAGCATCAGAACAGACTGTCCAGAGAGGTGGTGGGGTTACCATCCCTGGAGATGTTCAAAAAAACGTGTAGATGTGGCATTTCAGGACATGGTGTAGTGGTCATGATAATGTTGGGTAGATGGTTGGACATGATGATCTTGGAGATCTTTTCCAACCTTAATGATTCTATGATTCTGCATGCTTTCTGTACAAAAGTGGCTACTGTGATTTATTTTCAGTTCTGATTAACAATATTAGGAGAAGAAAACATTTTTTGCCTAACGATTTCCATGATGAAGGTGAATGTTTAAATAATTTTGGAATAAATAATACGAACTATTGAAATACTAAGATGTGTTTGGAAAGTTTTGCTAAATAGAAAAACAGTTGAATGTAGGAAGCTGGGAGAGTGAGGGGTGTGACTGTAGTGCAACACTTCTAGTTTCTGTCTCTTCCGCTACATTGAATGACAAAAAATTATCCCCCTCATGAAGTCACTTAATCACTGTGGGGTTGTGTTGTCAGTGGTTATAAGGTTGAGGTAAGAAAAATGAATACAGTTCATCTAAACCTTTCTTCATCCTTCTCTTGACCACCCAAGGCATGCCCATTTTTTTCCATTGGTTTAGGCAGGTGGGACTTCATGGTGGGACACTGACCTGATTTCAAAGGACAGGGATATATCACTCTCTACTGGGAGTAGAATCAGTGGAGGCCTATGGTTTCAGAGTGAGCAGACAGTAATTCAACTTAGAAGTATATGGATGATAAAACTGTTTTGCTTCTATGACTGGTTTTAGTTTTTAGATTTTTAGATGGCATTTGAGTTATTTTTGTCCTCTATGACTTTTTGAGTATTTGTGATGTGTGAGATGGTCAGAAAGCTTCATACAATGTATTGAGATACGTATTTTAATGACAGGTCGATGGTAGTTCCCTAGTATTTTTTAGTGACTTAAAGACTCAAATTTTCCTTCTAATTATCTTTTCCCCCACAGAATGCAATTATGTTATTACCATATTTTCCATATTGCCCATACCAATTGTTAAAATACAGTAAACCCTGAAAATTAAAAGTAGGATTATTTTTGCTTCCCATTTCAGACTGAAGTTTGAGTTGCATACTGGATCTTTAGCCCTCCTCTGCATCAAGAAAGGTTGTAAACTTTAAGATACTTGAAATTCTTTCATACTTTCTTATCACCCCAAGTGCTAGAATTCTAACCTATATTGAGAATTTGTGTTAGATCATCAGGTGCTTGCTGAGATCCTGCTGTTGTAGATAGGATTTCAGAAATTGTCTTCAGTATATTTGCTCTTGTCTCTTGCATCCTATAACTGCTTGAAACAGTCATGTTCGGTAGTGGTGGGTATTCAGCATTCCTCACAAGGTAAACTTGTAGCAAACAATCAAACTAGACCACTTAAAAATAGTGAAGCTCCAGAGAAAATTGCTATACCTGGTAATTTGTATTTGTTTAATTGCAATTGTTTGGTAAAGCAGGCAGTTGACTCAGTAGATTTGATTTGTTAAAGCTATGAATATCTATATAAATTTAAAATCTAAAGAGCATGTGCCTTGCTTATTTTTTGTTGGCTTAGGATAAACAAGTACTTTATTTGATTTTTGTAGTCTCTCATGTCTTTGTTACAGGCACCTTGTATTAAATATTTATAGTTCACTGTTCTTTTCTAACTGCTTGTAACTTATGAATAATTAAAGAACGGAGTTACGGGGGAAGAAGGGCATTGATGTAGCATTCAGAATGAGAATTTCCTATAATTGTTTGACAACTGTAAATTACATACATCTGAAAATCAACATGGAAAACTTATCAGAAGCAGCAGTATGTGGTTAACAGAGGTACTTGGGTTCACATTTTCTCTGCCTGTGTGGTCACTGAGTGAAAGTAATTACTATTTTTTGTCTAATTTGTAAGAATTAGCATCCGTAAAAATAAATTGTCACTGTTTAATTATCATTGCCATTGAAGTGATGAGGCTGAAGCAGTAACTCGGAAGATTCTGAAAGATAATCTTTGTTTAGCAAGAACTTGTTTTAAAAAGTTCCACCTTTGGTAGTTAATTTAGGAGTGAATTATGTACATGAACTCTCCATGGCATTGAAGAGTAAACATTGGTAATGGTCACTCTCCTGCTTGACAAAAAGTAACTGATCTCAAACTATAAAAGCAGAGCAGTACAGCCTGTGAAGTTGTGTCTTCCTTTAGAGTTACCTTACGAAATTTGTTAGTCCAATTGCTGCTACTCAAGAAGCAAATCTGAAGATAGCATTCATCAGTGACTAGAATGAAACAATCAGTTGCTGAATAGAAAGCTGCAGGGTAATGATGGTTTTAAGGAAAAAAAAAGTTTACATTTTATTGCTCTTAAGCCTCAATGCTCATAAGCCTTGAATAACCTTTAGGCCATAATATTACTGCTCTGTTGTTCCTGGAAAACAGTCAGCAACAGGAAAAGACACAAAAAGACACCAGGAAATTTCCAAGAAAACTGATGAAATTTTTATTTAAATTTGGACAAAATATAGGAATTGGCAGGAAAAGTGGAAATTAATGTTTTACCAAATCAGTGAAAGTGAAATTGTGTGATTTAGTCATAACATTGTGCTCAGAGTTTGGGTGGGATGACCTGTATGGATGTGTGAAAAAGTCAGTCCTTTAAATTGTATAATAAATCCGTGGTCAATCTTCTACTCATTTTTCATAAGCAAAAAAATGTTTGACAGTTAAGGAAATAACAAGTAGGCTACTTCTTACAGTGGAGGAGAGACAACATACTTTTCTGCTTTCTGATTAAATGACTAAATTTATAACAAACACAATTATTTTCATTTGTTGGTTGCATTTGCGTGCCGCAAATATGAAAAATATTAATGCACACTCTACCTTGCTTTTGTCAGGTTTGTCCTTGGGTCTCCTTTAGCTCTGTGTGACATGCAGTACATAGGAATGTTGATATTCGTAAAGTGAAACTTGAATACAGTTAATTGCAGAAGGGCTTGGGCACCTGAGCTCTCACCGAAAATAACTTTCCACTTTGCTATTGAAAATGTCCTTCAGCATGATCCCTCAGAATGATTCCTCACTTGTTGTCTGTAATTCTGCCATTTTAAAACATACAAAAGTGTGTAATGTCATGTACAGACATTCATACAGTTAAATTACTTTTAATAATTAAAACTTCCTCAGAAGTAGTTATATTTGCTAAGAAAGCTGTACAGTTAGGTTCGTGAACCTAACTTAAAGGTAACGAGAAGCTGGCACAGTAACGGTTTCCCGATTGTGTGAACAAAGGGATGCCACCTTTCTCTTTGTGTTTCAAAATACCTTCAATGAGTCTTGCTTTTATTGCACCATTATAAAGTTTTTCAAAGCCTTATTTATTTCTGCTTGGCTTATTTGGAAGTAATGTAGAAGCAGCAGTATTTATTTTACGATCGACACAGTGTGTGTGCAGATCTGCACAGAAGTGCCTTGTGGATTGTGAACCAGATAGGATAGTGTCTTGGCCTGCTACGTAGGAATGTTGTTTAAAAAAATAACCCAAAAAACCACAACCCTCATGTCTTTGGGAAGCTCTGGAATAGCTGTTGGGAAGGCTTTACCAACAGGAGTGGGGAAAGGTAGGGAAGCTTGAGCCAGTGCTCACTCTTGCTGGACCTGCTGTTGGCTTTTCTTTACCCTTTGATTCTGAAGAAGAGCAGACCAGGGAGAGGTGAAACAACTTTCTGCTGAGCTTGTGCTGCATCTGAAATTACAAGAATTATAAAAATAATGCAATAACAACGTTTAAAAGTCGCCCACATGCTGTATTTTTGCTTTAAACTGGTGAATTCTGACATCTGTGTTATGGAAGTTACTTACTTTGCCAGTTCAGTCAAATTGCTGTTTATGTCTGAAATGAGAAACAGAAAAAAACTGCACTTTCTACCAGTGGAAATGACTTGCAGCTATGAATACTTGAAAAAAATCTGAGATTCAACTTCAGAATGATTGCTGTAGTATTCTGCATATTAATCATGTTGACAGGTTTTGATTAAAATGCTTGTGTAAGTGTAATTTAGCTATAACATTTGGGTATTTAAAACATTATTGAAGAACTGAAAATGAAAATGAGGAGTTTAAATAGTTGTGCATGTATGCAGCGTGAGCATCTCGATGGTTTTAAGGATAACATAAAAGACTTAGAGGTTTCTTCGCTCCTGAGCCATACTGAAAACTTTTGAGCCAACTTAATTGTTTGAATTCTCCAGTACCTTCATCTGCACTGTCAGTTTTGTCATCTTCAGTTATTCTTCAAGCTAAAAGTATATATATATCTATAAATCCTTTTTCTGATCATCGATGGCTGAAAAAAATAAATGCTTGTAATAAACATCAGTTATTCTGTAGTGGTTAAAATGGTCTCTTGGTCGTAGTTGGGATACAATTTCTCAGTACATGAGAAATTAGGAGTCTAAAATACTTTCTACTTACCCAGGGTTATTACTCTTTTCACGCCATCAAGTAATTTTTAGCAGCTTTCTGTCAATGCAGTTTCCTCAGTTGAATGGTAAATGCAGGTTTTCAGAAATAATTATTGTGGGTTTTATGAATTTGGTTAAAATACTGCTTGTTTGGATCTGAAATGTACATGTTTTGCTTTTATCGAGTTTGTGAAAACTGGATACCTCTTTTCCTCTATTGGAAATGCTGCCCAGAAGCCTGAACTGTAACTGACTCAAAAAAATGAAAAAATTCTATGTTCATGCCAAGCATAACTCAGTCTTTGGCTCTCTGTGATCACAGCAGTCTGGGTAGTTCCCTTAGATAATTCTTACTTATTTTCTTCAGAGATTACATGTTTATTTTCCCTCTTCCCCTGCTGATCTGTATTGTAAATTAACCCCTGAAACCAACTGCCCCTGTATTTCAATAACATAAATATGCAGATATGCTTATATCTCAAAGAATGTCTCAGTGGTGTTTGAATGTCATATTTGCTACTGGTGTAATACTCAGATGCTAGCAAGTTCTCTCATTATGTGTATAGCTTTATAAACATAAACATGTTTCTGTTACAGTAGTTGTTCCTAGAAGGCAAACACACTTGGCAGCAAGAAACTGCAGAATTAAGAAATCTTTGTTACTATAGACTTTTTAAAATTTTGATCAACATCAAACATAGTGTGAGTAGTTACAACTCCTTTATTTGCACCAGAGTACACCTATCAGACTGTTTACATTCTTTCAAAAAACATATGGAATGGGTTTATGTGTGCTGAGTTAATGTGGTGAAATGCACTGTGATTTAATGGGGGTTTTTCTGTGTTTATTTTTTTTTCCAATATGACTTGGAAGCAGTAAGAGTGAGGAATGTAATACAGTTAACATTTTGAGACAGGAAATGTGTAGATGCTGCTTCAGTGAGTTGTTGCTTTGGAGTTAGGACATTCTCTTACCTTGCTCAGCTTGTCTGAGCTTTAAGAGGTGAACAAGAGGGAGTAAGTGGCAGCATTCTTCTAGATGTCTTGGGCATCTGGGTGGATGAAGTCTCTGCCTTGTAGCAGAGGTCCACAGGAAGCTCTCTTTGTGAGAGTATTTGAACATTGAAGAACCTAAGGATACTTAAGACAGCAGCATAAAAATAAAAAGGTTTGTTTACTCTTGATAAACTGATCTAATGACTAAATAAGCTCTTCTGTAAGAAACTTTCCAAAGAAAGCCTTAGTCCAGGCTTTAATTGCAAAAACCATATCCTGTTTTTCACTGCTCATCACAGAAACAATCTTTAACTGAGTTAATTTGCCTGCTCTAAAAGTAGCAAGGGTAGCGTGGGCTATGATTTTTCTCTAATCTTTCTATTAGGTAGTGTATGATGATGTCTTTCATATAATGTACTCATAAATTTTCTGGTGTCCTGTTTTCTTGAAGTGAGGCAGAACAAAATGAGCAAAAGGAGCCCCAAGAACCTCAATTCTGCTCTTTTATGGTTTTGGTAGTTCTTAGACCTTGCCTTTATGTTCAATATGTTTATGAAATTGTTGATGTACATTTTGTGAGGTGACCAAGATGAGAGATTTTGTTTGCTCTAATGACCTAAGTTCTCTTGTCAGGTCATGTAGGCTCTAATTTCAACTGCACTGATTTTAATTTAATTAATTTAATTGACAGAAGTGAGTGATTCTGTTCTTTCCTCACATTTTTAATCAACTCCCTGTTTCTAGTGGTTATTTTGAACCAGCTCTGATACTTACCAGTTCACGTTACAAACAGTTTCAGCTTGCTAAATCTGCAGAAAACTAATTCAGAAAAAAAAAGAGATTTTTTTTTTGTTTGTTTCCTGAGGTAGTGAAGTTAATTAACTGTCAGGTGCTAATGTAGGTCTGAGGAGCTCGTGTGGAGAGAAGTGAGATGGATCTAGGACAGGAAGAGGAACAGAGAGGACAGAAAATTCATCTTTTGAAGAGAGTTTGAAGAGGGAGTTGTTTTAGGTCTATTATGAACTATGCGATTAGTTCATCTGAAGTAATACAGATTATTTTTGTTCTAATATTGAGCCTAAGACTTGCCTTTATGTCCATATTTCTTTAATAGAAGAATTTCCTTAGTAACAACAACAACAAAAAAAGTTGTTATGCAGATGATCTTCATATTTTTCTTTCCTCCTCACTGTTATTTATAATGTTGTGTTAACTCAGTTTGGCTGGGGTCAAATCACCACACATTGAAAAAAGAAGTTTCTCTCAAAATATTTCTGCAAACAGCAGATATGCCATGAATACCAGTTCAGAAAAATATTTAAATGCTGAGCTCAAATATAGTGACTCACGACGAGTGGGAGGCCCTCTGTTTTCCAAACAGCTGATGTTTTGTCTCCCTCCAAATGCCTATTATTTCAGCTGAGGACTCTTTACTTTGTCTTAAATACAACTGCTCAGTGCTGTGCGCTGTTAAACAGCGGCTACAGCTCCATTCAGAAACCATTGTGGTTTAGTATGTGCTGTTTTTGCAGTGTTTGGGGTTCTGTCAGCTGAACTGCTAATTACTTGGAGAGTTTTTTT
>JANHFX010026315.1:30788-47160 GCA_027560015.1 Chloroceryle amazona
GCTGTGAGAAACTCAAGAGCATTTTAAATTTTTTCTTCACAGTTGTCACATTCAGACAGTGATGTCTACTGCCAGCAGGCTTCATATGAATAAGCCAAGTGGTGAGATTGCTTTACCCTGCAGGAATACAGAATACTGTTGAACTGGCTTCAGATTCATCTGGCAGGCAAGCAAAATAGTCCTACAGGTGGTAGGTTGAATTATTCCTCTGATCCGCATGTATAAAATCCAATTCAGTCTTTAGGTAACTATAGAGTTGGGAATGTACTTGCCTTGAGATGGACCTGTTTACATCAGATGGCACCAAAAAATGGCAGGTTTTTTTCTTCTTTGCCATTCAGTGTCTTGGGTCACACACAATCCTGATCATAGGGAAAGGCATAGCCCTCTCTTCTGTTTGGTAAATACTGATACCTGGCAAGGTAATACTTCCAGGCTTTGATGGTTCTGATGTCAGGAGGTTATCTGTCAGCTGTCTCTCACTGAACAGTTCAAGAAATACATTCCCCTCCTGGATTTGTGACTGAGAAACCTGGAGCGTTAAGGACTTTCAGCATGCTTCATTCCAAGTCCTAAAATGCTGGACAGGAGTGACATTGCGCATTTCTGTGGGGCTATCCCTTACCACTTTTTCAGGTTAGGAGATGTAGGTAGGTAGTCAGACAAGAAGCTAGACTCTGAATAGAAAAAATATCTTTGTAAACAAAAATCATGCTTGTAATTTACTATTTTTTTTTAAAGTAAGGAAGTTTGCTTTTGTTTAAGAGCAATCCTTAGGCCCACACTACACATAATGAGATTCCAAGAGCCAACCCTGTGTGGTATTTGTTGCGGGTTTTTGATCTGGATTTGGAGATAAAACAGGCCTCTGAAGGGTTATTCACTTTTACTGGTCTCTTGAGAACCCGCGTAAAGCAAATTCTGCTATCATTAAAGGTTCAAGAACTGTAGGGTTGATTAATTTTCTCAAACAGAGAACAGCAAATATTAAGTCTGCTTGCTTTGCTAATCATTGTCTTCAATGAAGATTTTTCAGATGCTTATAAATTAAATTACATTCAAAATGCAGAATTCTGTTTTGTAATGAAATTAAACATACAGCACATATGCCTGAACTGGAAATGCATTCTGTAATGGATGGGTTTTATTTAAACATCTGTTCAGCGTAGCAGTCATTTCAAGTTTTCTTTCCCTTTCCTTTCTGCCATATAAGCAATGCTGATTTGCACTGGAACGTACTTCAAATGTAAAGCTATTAGAGGGGAAAAAAAAATTACTTTTGTATAAAGCTGGAAAAGTAATTTTTTGAGCTGTAAACAATAGTGTAGAACACTGTTTTAAATAGGGTAGGAACCTATTATGTTAGAAAACATAAAAAGATTGTTTCATGGAAATAATATTTTGGACTAAAAGCTTATCAAGACACATGATGCTTTTAGAAAAACAAACGAGCATTTTTTGAAGATCAGAAAATGCAGATAATGAAAGCACACCGGTTTCTTAAATTCATTTTTTATTAAATTGATTATAATTAATTCATATGTTTCTAATTTATTTGTACTTGTTTGAATTAATAACAACAGCAAGTAGAGGTAGGCAAATCACCTTTCATTCTTCCATTCTTTCTTTCTTTTGTTCTTTTGTTCTTTCGTTCTTTCCTTTTTTTATTTTTATTTTTTTAATTTTTTAATGGCTTATATATGCAGTATTCTACCCAAGCTTTCTCTAGTAAATGAAGATCTCTGGGTTATTTAGTTGTTTTAATAGCAAAGGTGAATCACTTTTGCTTCCCTTCTTGACCAGGTTTGCATTTGCCATTCAAGTTCTTTCTAATGATACACAACTTCTTTGGAACCAATTAAACTTTAATCCTCTTAGACAGTTCCCTCCTGAGTCCCTGTAGTTAATATTTCCTGAAACTCAGAACTTGTAGTGAATTTTATCTGCTTCAGTCCAGTTGCTTGTGTTTTGGTGTAGCTTCTTAAAACTTTTGTGGCTGTTTTACCAGTATAGTGGGATGCACCTGTCAGTGCTCTGGAAAGTCTGGGAAGAACGTGGGTGGGTAAAGAGGTGTAAAAAGAGGTGGGTAAAGTGCTGTTTATGGTTTGTATGCATATATTAGGACCGTGTTTTATGGATTTTAGATTGTTAATTGTGTATTAATATTTCTCTGGTGTTCATGAGTACACTGTCAGCATAGATTTAAGGCATTATATTCTGTACTGATAAAGTTCAGTAGGTATCTGTAGGACTCTATAAAGACTCAGAGGAGGGCTTATTTCCTACTGCCTTGGCTGAGGAACCCATTATCTCTGTAAGTAGCTTATTAATAATAAAATGCATTTATATAGCATTATTATTTCATTAGCATTCAAAATTTGCTTTGATTTTGTGTTCATACAAAATGCTTTTTTTTTTAAAAAAAAAAAAAAAGAGACCCTGGAAAATTGCTTATACAATCAAGAACAAGTGTTAAGCCATTATTAGTATTTTTCTTTGTGATGATTCCAGTTAGAATCCTGATCATCACACAGATGCTAGACCATTTTGAACTAATTTATGAGCTGTCAGCTTTAAACTGAAACCTGTTTAAGTGTTGAGCAAAATCATACTGATACATGTTTTCTTTTTCCTCCCCCTTGTTTACCAGGATGGTACGAAACAAAAGCGAGAACGGAAGAAGACTGTGTCATTTAGCAGTATGCCAACTGAGAGAAAGATCAGCAGTGCAAGTGACTGTATAAATGCGATGGTTGAAGGCTCTGAGCTCAAAAAGATTCGATCCAACTCTAGGGTGTATCACCGATACTTTCTTTTAGATGCAGATATGCAGTCTCTACGCTGGGAGCCTTCAAAAAAGGATTCTGAAAAAGCAAAGATTGATATTAAATCAATCAAAGAAGTAAGAACAGGAAAAAATACAGATATTTTTCGCAGCAATGGAATATATGACCAGATATCAGAAGACTGTGCATTTTCAATTATATATGGAGAAAACTATGAATCGCTAGATCTTGTTGCTAACTCAGCAGACATTGCAAATATTTGGGTTACTGGCTTGAGATACCTGATTTCTTATGGAAAACATACCCTAGATATGATAGAAAGTACTCAAGATAATATGCGGACTTCATGGCTTTCACAAATGTTCAGTGAATCAGATGTAAATAATTTGGGACATATACCCTTATGTAATGCTGTACAGTTTATAAAAGACTTAAATCCTGGTTTAAAAACTAATAAAATTGAACTAAAATTCAAGGAGTTACATAGATCAAAGGAAAAAACTGGTACTGAAGTAACAAAAGAAGAGTTTATCGAAGTTTTTCATGAGCTTTGTACCAGACCAGAAATCTATTTTTTGTTGGTTCAGTTTTCAAGCAATAAAGAATTCTTAGATACCAAGGACCTCATGATGTTTTTAGAAGCAGAACAGGGTATGGCACACGTCACAGATGAAATAAGCCTTGAAATTATTCAGAAATATGAGCCAGCCAAAGAGGGCCAGGAAAAGGGTTGTCTTTCTATAGATGGGTTTACGAATTACCTTACTTCACCAGACTGCCACATATTTGATCCAGAACATAAAAAAGTTTGTCAAGATATGAAACAACCTTTATCTCATTATTTTATAAATTCATCTCATAATACGTATTTGATAGAGGATCAGTTTCGAGGGCCTTCTGACATCACAGGTTACATTCGCGCTCTTAAAATGGGTTGTCGAAGTGTTGAACTGGATGTATGGGATGGTCCAGACAATGAGCCTGTGATTTACACAGGGCATACAATGACATCGCAGATTGTCTTCCGAAGTGTAATTGACATTATTAACAAATATGCATTTTTTGCTTCAGAATACCCTCTTATTTTGTGTTTAGAAAACCATTGTTCTATTAAGCAGCAGAAAGTGATGGTACAGCACATGAAGAAAATTCTGGGGGACAAACTACATACACAGTCTCCAAACATTGAAGAGTCTTATCTTCCATCACCAGAATCACTTAAAGGGAAAATACTAGTTAAAGCAAAGAAGCTCTCCTCTAATTGTTCTGGACTAGAGGGAGATGTTACAGATGAAGATGAAGGAGCAGAAATGTCACAGAGAGTGGGGAAAGAGGGGATAGAGCAGCAAAACTCAATGACAGGAAAACGGTTTCAGCTCTGCAAAGAACTCTCTGAGTTGGTAAGCATATGTAAATCAGTTCAGTTCAAGGAGTTTCAAGTTTCATTTCAGCTCCAGAAGTACTGGGAAGTGTGCTCCTTTAATGAAGTGCTTGCCAGCAAATATGCCAATGAGAACCCAGGAGACTTTGTAAATTACAATAAACGTTTTCTCGCGAGAGTTTTCCCCAGTCCTATGAGGATTGACTCCAGTAATATGAACCCCCAGGACTTTTGGAAATGTGGATGTCAGATAGTAGCGATGAACTTCCAGACTCCTGGCTTGATGATGGATCTTAACATTGGTTGGTTTCGACAAAATGGAAACTGTGGCTATGTCCTTCGGCCTGCTATCATGAGAGAGGAAGTGTCCTTCTTCAGTGCGAATACGAAAGACACTGTGCCTGGGGTTTCGCCGCAGCTGCTTCATATTAAAATCATTAGTGGGCAAAACTTTCCTAAACCCAAAGGATCAGGTGCCAAAGGTGATGTTGTAGATCCTTATGTCTACGTTGAAATACATGGAATCCCTGCTGACTGTGCGGAGCAAAGGACGAAAACTATGCATCAGAATGGGGACAATCCAATTTTTGATGAAAGCTTTGAATTTCAAATAAATTTACCAGAACTAGCTATGGTGCGTTTTGTAGTACTGGATGATGATTACATTGGGGATGAGTTTATTGGGCAATACACTATTCCCTTTGAGTGTCTACAGACTGGTTATCGGCACGTTCCTCTGCAGTCTTTAACTGGTGAAATGCTAGCACATGCTTCCTTGTTTGTGCATGTGGCCATTACTAACCGAAGGGGTGGTGGGAAACCTCATAAGCGGGGCCTCTCTGTGAGGAAGGGCAAGAAATCGAGGGAATATGCTTCTATGAGAACACTGTGGATTAAAGCAATAGATGAAGTGTTCAAGAATGCTCTCCAGCCTATTCGGGATGCCACGGATTTGAGAGAAAATATGCAGGTACAGTTTTTACAATGAATTTTGCAGTCCTTGTGTATTTTTGTATAATGATGCATATGGAATATATGTTTTTAAGAGTCTTGCTGCATTTTGTAAGTATATTACTCAAGTCTAAAGTCTAACATCTTTAAAAACAGACTCTGTCAGAGTAGTCTTTTAGGTGATAACTGTCTACTGAGGTTACTTTGGATACATACCAGTAATTTGTTGAATGTGAGCTGGAAATACGAATCCAGTGTTAGAAATCATCCTGTGTCTTTGAAGAAATGTTAGATATGCACTAGAGGGAAGTTTGGCAATATTTTAGTTTTAGAAAATTAAGTTAAATAGAAATGAAGGAGGAAAATACAGATAATAGAATATGGAAACTTTACTACTTTTGTGATAACTTACTGTACCGAAAGTATGTTTAGCATACTTTCTTCTCTTCACTGAGGTTTTGTTTTTTTCCTCATTCACAAATAGAAGGCAGTACTTTTCAGAATTACTGTCTGCCTTCCATGATTCTTCATAGCAAAAATATGTTAGAAATATGTGCTAAGGTATTAGAAGGTATCCTCTAGAAGGAATTACCTTACCTTAATGGTCATGTATAGTCAATACACTGAATTTCAGTAAAAAGTATAGGTTGAGGTGCTTATTTTTTTAGAAGCCAAGAGATTCCCCTTCAACAATGCATTGTTTGGAGATCCCAGTTGAATAAACCCTTTTACACATAGATTAAAGTTAATTGTAAAGTTGTGTTTTATTGAATAAAACTTTTATTCTCTATAAACTTCTGATGAAATAGTAGCAGTGGTCAGTAAAATCAAGCATAGTAATTTCAAATTAAGTGACCTATTAAAACATCTTATGTTAAGGGGAAACTGATTAAACTGATTTACTTTAACAATAGTTGGCCTCTTGAAGGCTAGAATTCTGTCATAAAATGGATACTGTACTTTAAGGTACCTTTCCAGGAAGAGCTGAGCCTAAGATTTGAGGAAACAGTGAAAACATAAATTTTTTGTAGCTACTTTTAACTCTTCACTGTGCAAGCTTTTGTATTTTCCAGAAGTGATGTAATTGAAAACAGGCTCTAGTGTGGTTTCTTTGAACATGAGATATTGAAAAGTATTTTATATATTTTATTCTGTCAGTTTGAAAGTTGTGCTATCAACTAAATTCATCATTATCATCTCTCAAAATGCTGTCAAGAAGGTATTTTAGGTACGTGAGGTAGTATTAGTTTTGCAGAGTTTTACTGACATTATACAAGGTGAAGAATTTAAACTGTATAACTAATGTTTTACGGCTACTAAAAGTAAATAAACCACTCAAGAGAAATATCAATTATGTCAGGGAATGTGAGATTTGTTTAATTTCTCTGTTAGTGAAATTTTGCATTGCAAATTGTTGTGATTTTATGATACAGAAATAATGTCCCCACAAGCCAGATTATAAAGAGCAAAGTTTGGGGAGTTTTTTAACATAAGATGGAAGAAGAGAAAAAAAGTGTGCAATAGTGGGTTTAATGGTTTCTCTAAATCTATGTATAAATAACTAGCCTTTTTCTCCCTTGTTAGGTATTACAATGCCATGACAAAAGCTGATGTCATGACTTGTTACATATTAATCACCAATGTTGCTTGTTTAAATGGCTTGACAGTATGAGGGATAGTGTCTGGATATAGGGTTGAAAGTCCAAAGGCAAGACTTATAGCTGTAGTTCTGTCTAGCCTGCCATGAGTTAATATATACATTCCCTGGGTCCTCTTTAAACTCTCTGTAAAATTGTATTTCATAAGGTCTTACCCATGGTGTTTATCGGAAACAAAATCCAATTGAATGGACTTCCCAGTGTTTCTTTTCAACTATGTAATTATTGTGTCATTAAGGTGTAGTCCAGTTAATAAAAGTAGTTTTCTGTTTCCTGGATGTTTACTAGATGTTACTAAACATTTACTTAGAGCTAAAGTACACTGTAAATGACTGTAGTAGATGTAATGTAGTGTTCACATAATTTTGCATGAATGTGCTACATATATTTTTTTTTTTAAACTCTGTTTTGGTATTTTGTGTCATAAAGGGACAGCAAAATACTTCATGTTTGATTCCTGTTTGCATTAATGTTGGCATTACATCTCTGTAAGAAATTTGTCCACAAATGAGTCTTACCATGCCAATGAGGTGGAAAGTGGTTTTGGTTAAAATGAAAATCTGTGTCAGAACCCTGCTTGAGTAAGAAGTGAGAGAAAGGAGCACTGAGCACATTTGTAACTTAAATATACCATGTTCTTGTTTTTGTTTCCTACAGGAACACAAACTCCAGACCTGCCATAGATCACCAGCTCCCACTTGGTACAAAAATTCTAAATTCATTACATTGCTTAGAATATTCCCATCATGGAATTTCAGTGGCTACTTGAGTCACATACTATTTCTAATTCTGGACATTTTCTTCAAGTTTAAATGTATGGTTTTATATTCTACCACATTGGATATAAAATATAACTGTAATAAATTTTAGGGAAAGGTACAAAATTGGTATTTAAAGTACCTTAAAAATTCACTTTAGTGTGATTCTGTGATAGGAATGACATCGGTAGTGGAGTGGTGAATCACACCAAATGGGAGCCAGCAGATCCACAGCACGTCTGGACTATAGTTCAGGTATGTTTAAGGTTACAAACGGGCTGAATTCCTCCTTTCACTTCACTTGGCTTGAGACATTCAGCACCTAATATTTTGTTTTGGTCGCATTTTTAAAATTACTTTGAAATGTCTTGTAGAATTTTTCAAAATATATAACTAATAATTTTTAGAATGAATTTATTTGCATTGATAATTTTAATAGTGATAGAGACCAGACATACTTGTTCTTTTTTTTTTTTTTTTCCCATGGCAAGTATTGAACTGTTTGAATTTTTTATGGTTTTGGTTAAATATATTTGTAATATTGGTTACTGTGGAAAGCTGCCACTTTGTCGGGCAAAAGCTGTGGTAATTCCACATTGTAGCTCAACTGTAACAGTGAAGTATTCTGTCCTGAAAGAACAAGGCATTGAAGTTCATATTTAACTGTAAAGGAAACCCTTTCTTTCCTTTTTGCAGAATGCAGTAGTTTCATTCAAAGAATTATGTGGCCTCTCTCCTGTAGCAAATCTTATGCAGTGCATTTTGGCAGTGTCTATGCGCTTGGTTGGGCCTGATAATACACCCTTGATAGTACTGAATCTCACTGATCAGTATCCGACTATGGAGCTCCAAGGGATTGTTCCAGAGGTCTTGAAAAAGATTGTGACAGCATATGACATGGTGAGTAGTCCTTCGTGGTTATTCTACATGCTATTTGCAAGACTTTGTTTTTATAATATATGTTTATAGTATACCATGTCTGTTTTGAAAGGTCATTTTGAACTGTGAGTTCATATTTTATGCTTCATTATATGTGCTTGAAAGTCATTCCCATGAATGTACAGCAACTGATAGCGTTTTCATAGAGTAAAAAATAGAGATTAATATACTGCATGCAAATATGTGTTTGTACACTTCAGAAGGTAAAATGATTATAATGAAGATTATTTAATATGAAGAGGATGTATTAATTTACTTGTTCTGCAGTAATGGGAAGCTTCTTGCATATTTATAAACCTCTTACATTATTTTGTTCCTTACTTTACATTTTTTAGTTTGTGGACCTTGATTTCTTTTGGCTTTGATTCAACATAGAATAGAAAAATGTCCACAACAGCTTTTAGGAGTTGTAGTTTTAGCAGGAGTTGTAGTTCAGCACTTTGAAGTGTTAAATTCTACACCTACTTTTTCAATTTCCTGTGCTGTATCTTTCTTACAGTTCTCATTTGATTAGATATTTTTACATCTGTAAGAAACTATAATGTTAACTTCAACCCCTATACTTAAGTAAATATGTAAATTCTTTCTTTAGGGGTTGGAAATGAAACATTTTGCAAGACAGAAGGAAGAACTAATACACTGAGAAATACTGATTTATATATGTCTTGTATTAATTGAAAGTATGAAAAAAAAATCAAGATCAATGTGATTTGAAATGTCCTCTTTACTTCCACTGAAGTAATCTGGCACACAATAATTGCACCTTTAGTTCTTTATATATATATTCTTTAATTTCATATATATCATCTGACAATAAGTAAACATTTCTAGGATAATTTTGCATTAGTTTTGTGCACTAAAAGAGAAACCTTACCCAGCAGGATCAAGACACTGTTCTAAAAACAGTCCTTGCTATTTAAAGAAAGAAAATGAAGGAAAAGAAAGCAGTAGTCCAGTTTCGTATGTATGGCTTAAACTGCGTTCAAAGGAAAAATAGCTTTAGAAAAAGGCTATACCAAATTCCAAAAAGCACTCACTGGTAATGAGCAATTTAGGTTGAGTTGTAGTTCAGTGATGATGTAAATGCAACCAGATTTGGTTGGTATAGTATCACGGTTATAAGAAGATAGTTGTATATCATCTTAGTGATATCTGAGAGGGTACCACTATAATTAGGTTGCAGACAAGCTTGATTGTTGGGATTACACCTGTAACATGTTATGTAATGACGCTCTGCCTTGTTGATGGAGATATCTGCAGTTTGTTCTGATGTGGTAATATGGCTTGTTAGTTATTAAGCTATTTTAGATAGTTAAGAACTTTTTGTAAGTCTGAATTATTTTTTTTATGTGAATGTCACTTAGAGAGAGGTGACTCACGACTCCAAAAATATTTACAATCCAAGTTTGGTTTGTTCTTTGTCTCTCACATACATTGCTGTCCCACCCCCTGCATCCTGTAGTCTACACATGATTTCAGAATTTGTGTACTTTAGAAATCTATATTTTTGTATGTAAGAATAATAGAATATTTATTTCGTGGCCTGTTCAAAACATTCTTCCATCTCCTCTTCCCTGAAGCATAAGGACTTAATTTCAAAGAAAGGCAAAGAGTATGATAGTGCTTCTAGCTCTAAATGATATTGAAGATAAGTAAAATTTCAGATCATTTTAGTCAAATAAAACTTAAAAATTAAAGTAATGAGACACATTTCAATTTTTGAAACTATGGTCTTGAAAATCAATACTCTGTCCAGTTTGACAAAAGGTTTAAGCAATTAAAGTCCATAGGGTATGCTGGAAAGTGAAGGCAGCCTTGGGAGCCATACTGCTACATCTTGTTTCTGAAAGCAGTGTGAAACAGTGGGAGACACCCATATCATCCTTTCCTCAAGGAAAGAAGGAGAAATGCGAAGCTATTTAGCTCATATATTGATATTTGCTATAGTGGCAGATGTTTAGAGTCTGATACTATCCTAGATAGTGTTCTCTTTGTGTGTTTTTGGTGTAAATTAATTCAGTGAGCCCTCAAAATGACACGTTTTATCTCAATGGTTGTTTTTGGCTAGGGGATCTTTTTGACATGATTAATTAACGTGTCAGTGTAAAATTCAGCTTAACAATGAGAAGCCTTATCCAGAATTAAGCAAGAGTAGATGTACTGTCGAAGTAACGACTACTTGTCTTGACTTTCTGCTTTCTTAGGCCTCAGTATAGGTCAAAATTCTGTAATTAGGTTCTTCCAGTGTGTCTATCGGGTTGATAACAGAGACTGTGTTAAATGTTTATTTAAAAAACCTTAGTTAATACCATAAATGCATAGGCTGTTGTTACCTTGTGTGGCACACATAATTATATTCTCAAATTACTGCTGTTTTGGGATCCTGATATTTTTGGCTGGTGAAGGAAGGGATTCTTATTTTTCAGAAACACTCTCCTTTTTATAAAATTATAATAAACATAGAAAGCAATATTTGGCCAAATTACTTAATTTTTGTTTATGTTGGGAGTGCTTAAAGGATTAATCCTTGCTCTGTAAAGTGAGAAAGGATGTAAGGCCTTTACACTGGGACAGTCGGTCCACACTGAAATGATTACAAAAGAGTGCAGTACTGCAGGGGCAGGTGGGAAGGGGAGAATATCTTTGGCATAGCACAGGTACATATCTTTTTGAAAGAAAAAAAAGTTAATTAGCATATCACTGGATACTTGGATTTTTTATGTGTAAACAAATAGCAGATAATGCTTTCTTAAATTGCCAGCATTCACTACTACAATAATGGAGGAGCTGTAAGTTATAAAGGCTACTCCTGTTAATGCATTAAATACTGTATTTTTTAATATAATGAGTAATTTGTTACCAGCATTATTGGAAACAGAAATTTACCAAGAAAATAAAACGTTCTTTGCTTTTATCCTTGTTATAGGAGCTGAGGTGTCTTTTCAGAATAATGAAACCCAAATATAACTAGGAAATTTTTAGAAAAGCAGGAGTTTAAGTTGTATATTTTTCTCTAGCTTCTCCGTGCTCCTGAGTATTTTTGCCCTGACATCTTTTCCCTGTTTAACAATGTTTTATTTTTCCCTCTTGTTCATGAACTTCAGCTCCCTTTATGTGATACTTCAGCATGCACTCTGTTGGTGTCACCACACCCATCACTGATCAGTGCTGCAGACTGAAGCTTGGAGTTAAGGCAAGTGCCTCTTCCACACCATTGCATGTTTTTTTAAGAATGTCTTATAACCTTTAAGATAAACAGTAAGTAAAACTTAAAAAGTTAAGCTATGGCAAGAGAAAAAAAATCATCCTAAGTCTGCAGCATTATTCAGTGATGAGTATAATAGCACTGCAAAGACATCCTAGAGGATCATACAAATGCAGCCAGATATTGTTGAGAACTGGACTGTCTCTGTCTGCTCTTAGTGGAGGATGAAGTGTCCTATCTGATGAAGATACGGTTTCTGAACTTGACAAGCAAGATTTTACTTCTAATAGGAAAGCTAGTACTGAAAAGGCAGAGAATTGTACCTGTGTGAAAGAAAGTAATGCAGCTACAATAATTAGGATTAAATGTTCTTAAATCCTAAATAGACAATGCTGCTAGATCCATCCTTTTCACAGTTTCTGGTGGTGCTTTTTTGATGTTGAGGTTATGTTGTAATTCAAACTGTCTGCAGACTACAGTATAGGAGGACTGTACTTGATTCAAATGAAATCGAGTAAGATGAATAGATATTGTATACACACCCTAGGGATGGACTCGGGAGCAGGGCTGGGTTTATTGGTGGTGGGGCTTGTGAGATGATGAAAATGAGAGGTATTTAAATACAGCAAAACCGGTGAACTGGAAAACACCACATGACTGGTGATCAGAAGCTCTGTAGTAAGCTTAAATTGTGTTACCTTACCGTTGGCTCATTTCAGCTACTGCCTTAATAGAGCAGGTTGCGTATGCAACCACATGGAAGTTTGCTTCATGTTACGGGGTTGAAAATTTGGCTGATGACATAAACTAATTATGATAGCCTGTATTTTGAACTTGAACATGTCCATCCCACTGGAGTGTAGATAGTTTGACAGTGTACCTTTAAGAGTTACAGACTAGGCTGGTACTAGTAGGGTTTGTTAAAAAACTATCTAAAAAGGACATTGTCAAGGTTCTGGTAAAATGTGTTCTTAGACTTCAGCTACTGCTCAAAACCTCAAATATTCTTTACCATTAAAACTCATGTTGGTATTGATATAGATATATTGAGTGGGGCATTTCTGTATTGGACATTCTGGATTGAAGCTCATAATTGTGAAGGAAGTAAAGAATGTATCCATTGCCTTTTTCACGAGGCCTAAAGCTGGTCTGTTTGGAGTTATGCTTAGCTCCTAAAATCTCTCATCATTGCTGATGTAGGTCCTCGGTTCTGGTTACTTTGCAACTACACAGAAGAATGACTGAAATCCCTCTTACTGGTTATAGACTTGTAACTTGAGAACAAGTAGATGAAGACTTTTCTATGTCATCTTGATTTACTAATGTGCGAGAATTGTTAGTCAGTTGAGAAGCCTTTGTTCCAAATTGTGAGGTTGCAAACTTCTGGGTAATAAAAAATCTGAAAGCCATTACTGGTAATTACTGGTAATTACTTCTAAAATGGAGTGAATAGGTTACTTTAAATGTTGCATAACTTTTGTTTGATCTAAGTACTCAATTTCTGATAGTGGCAGAGAAGACTCAGTTTAAGATGGTCACCAACATCCTGTAGGCAAACTCAATCTTTGGATTGCATGTGTTTTTAAATCATGTGGTGGCATCTGACCGCTATCTGCCTTGTGCACCTGAAGAAAATCCAGATTTTTCCATCTGGTGCATTTTCTGAGGAATACATGACTGGCATAGACTGTGACAGCTGTGTTCTGTTTCCTGGTTGGTTCAGAATGGTGTTCTTGACCCCATGTTTTCTGGAGTCCAGCTCCATGGGTGTTCCATGTTACAATTTAACTCTGCATCATCTGACTTACAAAACACAGAATTTAGGCTTTGCACAGAAGATTGAAAAGCCATGTTATTTCTTCATTATATACTTAAGAGTGTAACTACCTAAAAATAAGGGAACTTTTTAAAACAAAAAGGTTAAGAGAAGTAGTCAAAAGAACAGACATCATGGACACTCTGAAGATACCACACAGAGGGCTTGAAGTAAATATGTACTTATCAAACAACACTTGAGGGTGACAAAAAAGGAGGTGGTGCTGTTCAACAGAAGATGACATCTTCCAAAATCACGTGCAAATGAGGAAGATAGGATAAATATTTAATGCTGCTATGGTTAAATAAAATAAGAAAGATGACAGTGCAGAATTTCAGGAACAACCTGCACAGACTGAAAAATAACGGAAGCTTCTTTTCTCAAAATACCAGAAATGGGAGGCCTGTCAAAGAATGTGTATGACCACTAGTTGATCAAAGTATAAAAATAAAACCAGGAAAAGAAGTAAAGCCACAACCTTAAATTAGTTTTTGCATCCACTTTCCTGTGGAGGTCAAGGTTTTTCATGACATCCTTCTTTAGGTCTCAATGGAGAATTCATCTCTAACTGAAATGCCAACACACAGAAGGGTGAAATGACTGAGAGAAAGATCTGATATTCATTCAAGGGCTCTTAAAGATCTTAAGAGTTGATATATCCAAACTAATTGTTGCCAGTATCCTCTTGCTAAAACTATTCAAGTTGTTAGTGTGGTGCCAGACTTTGAAGAGGTTTCCAGGGAATATGATGAAATTACAGATCAAACAAGCGAACATCTGCACTGTGAAAATGGATAGAAACTGTTCTGAAGGAGGAAATTAGAAGAAACATGGAGAAACGTATTGTGGAAGAGTCAGTACAGCTTTTATAAAGTGAAGGGCTCATTAATCTCTTGGGAGGTCTTTGAAATCAAGAGGCATGTAGACAGTGAAGATTAGTCTGGTTGGGTTTTCCAAAAGCATTTGACAAGGTTCCTTTTCAAATGCTCATGTTGAAATGAAGTTATTATTAAACTTTTAGCCTTTTAAAATTCTTAGCTTTCCTCTGATAGCTGGAGTGAATATTGAACTTAACTTTTCCAATAGGAAAATTGACTGTTAAAGATAATTGCCTATGTTGATTTTTGCGTTAGGGTTTGTTTTTCCAGTGGGTAGATTAGAGATGGTAGATGCAGCTCCAACAACTTCAAGATACCTAATTACTCTTGAAGATGTATGACGTAATGATGCCCCCAGATTTGCAAAGATCATCAAGGTGTGAGGTATGTGGGTGCTTATTCTTTAAGCAGCTTTCTCAGGAGTAGATTGTTACACGGTGTGTTAAAACACAAAGTTTCAGAGATAGCAATATAATTGCAATACTTAGATGCCAATAACACACACTATCGCACTATTTCTGTTATTGCCTCTGGCTTTGTACAGTATGCTTACTTTAATTTTCAGCTGTCTACAGAGTTCCAACTCTCTTTATTTAGCTAATAAATGGATACAGTTCAATGATGAAGAGGTCTAAGGGAAAATGTACATCATTCATTGCAATTTAATATTGCAAGTAGCCTGGGTAATGATTTTTGCCATGTTTAATAAATTATGATAATTGTAGATCCAGGTTTTACAGATGAATTTAAATAGTTACCGATTGTGTAGTTGTTAGTCTGTCATAAAAATGATGGGAACAGAGCATTGATGTAAAATATAGTGAATAGCTTGGGCAGTTTCTTCAAGAAGAGTTATGTTGCTTATTATTAGTTTTTGTTTTCCTTTTTATAACAGGACTGTCATTCCAAGCTGAAGGTTACAATTACGCTTCCAAAAACTGAGCTGCAGATGATAACCTAAGCTTATGTTGGGCTTTTTAGTCCACAAGGACAGAGACAAACATCTAATTTTGGATATTCAGACTCCAGTGCCAAATGTTGTAAACTATGAGCTGTTTCACATTGATTGAAAAGCTCTGATAATGACAACTTGATGCTTCTGGGAAGTCAGGATTCTTCATTTTTTTGTTAAGAGCATGAACAGTGAAGCTTTTTGTATCTTCTCACTAATCCCATTATGGCTAATGGCTGACTCACAGTATTCATAAGAGCATAAAATAATATGACTACTTAGGAAGAGGAGTTTGTGTAGCTCACAGTCCTATTTCTAATGGAGTCCAGTTTATGGAATAGCATAAAAATAAGTCGGGTGCACAGCAACTTCTCCTAAATATACTCCATATTTCAAATAGTATCTATTTAAATAGTTATTTTTTTCTTTCACAATAAATTCTTAATTTTCTGTTTTGTCTTTTTGACTCCTGTGTGAAAAAATATTGTTATTGGAACTGGTACTGATGGGTTTGGTTTAAAAAATAATACTGCTGAACATTTTTTTCACAAGGATGATAAATTTCTACTTCTCATTACACATAAAGGATATTTTCCTTTCATATGCATCCTTATTGTGCACTTTTTACATACTGCCTTTGTTCTATCAGGTTTAATTTAAAAATGATGAAAATAATTCTGCTGTTACAGCCAGTGTCAGGAAAGCAAGGAGAAATGACTGTTTTATTTAAGGGTTCAGTGTCATTGTGTGCATAGTTTAGTACTGGAGAGCTGTTCATTATTTTATTTAACTTCAATCTGGTCTTTTAGAAATATTTTACTCATAAGGAATTAAGAAAGTACATAAGACTTTTAATGAAAAACTTGTAGCATGGGCCCCCAAAGGGAGTTAACAGCCTGAAACATCTTTTTTATGAGGGAAGTCTGAGAGAGCTGTGACTGTTCAGCCTGGAACAGAGAAGCTTGGTGGGAATCTTGAGTGGTCAAACACTGAAAGAGGTTGCCCAAAGAAGTTTGTTGGCTCTCTGTCCTTGGTGATTTTCAAAACC
>JANHFX010026315.1:47208-65551 GCA_027560015.1 Chloroceryle amazona
ATCTTGAGTGGTCAAACACTGAAAGAGGTTGCCCAAAGAAGTTTGTTGGCTCTCTGTCCTTGGTGATTTTCAAAACCCAGCTCAACACAATCCTGGGCAACCTGCTCTATCTTACCCTGCTTTGAGCAAGGCTGTGGGACTAGATCAACTAGATCTACAGAAGTGCCTTCCAGTCTCAGTGATTCTATGTAAATAAGGATTTTTAGTAAAGTTGACATTTCTAATCAAATATTTATGAACTGAGCTTTCTGGATCAAGACAGCAATCAATAACAACTTCATTATAGATGAAAAATCAGGTGTGTTTTGCCCAAACAGTCCAAAGCTGCTCTGTAATGAAAAATGATCTTTCCAAGTGTAATCCAAATCACCAAAGAAAGAAAACAAAGCTGCTAATGGCTACTTCTGTACACATAGAAGACTACTCACATCAAACTAAATTTGCTTCAAAATAGTAAGTTTTCTAGCAAACATATTGTCTAGATTATAAATAATTTCTCCAACTGTGCAAGAAGTAAATTCAGCATAGAAACATGGAGTCATGGAGGTTGGACGGGATCTCAGGAACTCAGCTGGTCCAAATCCCCTTGCTCAAGCAGGGCCACCCTAGAGCAGGCTGCCCAGGACCAAGTCCAGATGCCTTTTGAGTATCTCCAAGAGTGGAGACTCCATAACCTCTCTGGGCAACATGTTCCCATGCTTAGTCCTCTTTGCTCTGTCCTCACCTTTTGGATATACACATTGATGAGATCCCCCCCCATCCTTCTCTTCTTCAAGCAGAACAGTCCCAGCTCTTTCAGCCTTTATTCATAAGAGGCATACTTCAGTCCCTTCATCAACTTTATGGCTCTCTGTAGGACTCTGTGCAATATGTCCCTATTTCTCTTGTACTGCGGTGCCCAAAACTGGACACAGGACTCCCATATATGGCCTCACCAGTGCATAGCAGAGGGGAAGGATCACCTCCCTCAACCATAACATGTATTATATATTATGATACCATTAGATATTGTGTTTCCCTTTGATAACGGTCCTCTTCTGAGGCAAATGCAGAGGAAATTTTGTTAACGCTTCCTGAACTCACTGGTATATTATGTTATAAACGTAATGCTGTACCTAGCTGACAGTGGCAGTGTAACCCCACAAGTGGGAAAACATGGTTTCACTTTTCCAGCCTTCCTTTCCTCTCTCAATTATTTTCTAGTTGTTTTATATTCTAGGAAACACATACATGGAACAGCTTTGGTTTTTCTTGTCTTCAGAAAGAAGCAAGCTGAGATTATGCCATATTGCCGTGCAAGAGAGCAAGAGATGAAATACACTTATCTAAAGTACTTCTTGTAGGCCTGAGGAAAAATAGGACATCATCTGTTCTTAATTCTGCAGTATCCCCAAATGAATTAGATTTCCCACAAACCAAAGGAATAAACATACTTCTCAGAAAATCAAAGGCAGTATGTATCGTTCAGAGCAATGGTTTTTGCAAATTCAGAGCAAGCTGACTGTGGCAGTTGTCACTGAAATGACTGAGATGACTTCATTGACTTGTTCCAGTTCTACAACATTGCATTGACTTTGTGTACTTGGACCACTTGGATAGAGTTTATATATACACCTGTTAGAACTGTCCATATTTTGAGTTCCTGGTTCATATAACGTTCCTTGAGAATAGAAGGGTTTACCTGCTGTCCCAGCTGAGTTCCTTTCCTTACCATTGCTCTTTGGGGCAATGCTATCAACATCAGACCCTCTCTGGGTCACATCTTTTGAAATGGTGCAGATTCTTATTAGCAGTTTATGTAGATCAGGGTGCCCTGTATTTGATTACCTTTTTAATGAAGTGCTGTTTGCTGTTGTGCTATTTGTACTATTCTGGACTTAGTAAGATGTCTGGAAAATGCAAATTGCATTTTATTGCTACTGTTAAGAGGACTGGTTTGGCCACTGAATACTCAACTGTTTTCAGAAATGGTGTAGTTTGTGGTTTCGGAAGTACATGTAATATGCTGAGATTTGGGACAAAAGGAGAATGTGAACAGCATTTTATGGAGAAAGGCATTTCAGTAAAGATTTGGTTTATACCTACTGTAAGTATGGTTTCAATATTACTCTTAGAATGTAGGTCTAACAGTATTGGCAACACATATGCACAGATTTTGAAATGTAGATGTCTAGTGTGCATTACTTGCTAAAAATAAAGTTCATCCTTGGTGTTGTAACGCTGTCAGTGAAGGTATTTTCTCTCACTGAGTTTCATCAACCAGATACAGTTTAGCACTGGCTGGTTTTTCCATTTTAAAAGGCAGCTGATGTCTCTCTTGGTGTGATACCAACCAGTTCTAAATGCAAAAGAATTAATAAATCCTGGGCTTTTATTTTCTTTTTTTCTCAAGGTCTTTATTCTTTCTTAAATGTGATGTTTAAAATAGTTAGAATTTAATTCAATCTACATCTTTTCCCTAAGTTTGGGTATAAACAGTACTTCTGTTTTCTACCAGAAGATCTGTTTTCATGAGCCTAGCAGAGTTAGATCTTGACTTGTTTGAACTCAGCTGAAACTGAATGAACACTCTCAAATACGTGCATGTGTATATGTGTGTGAGCACTCACATACATGCATAAGCATGCACAATGTTAATTCATAACACTTAATCTCTTTCTTAAAACAACAACAAAACAGATTTTACAAAGCTTTGCAACATAAATAAGTATGAAGGATAGTCTAGACATATGTATTTTTTTTTAATTTTCTGTAACTGTCTCACTGTAGTGGTCTTAATGAGAGAGTTCTATTTTGCTGAGAAAGAAGATAGACATATTTTTAAAGTATATGACTTTTTCATTTGGTTTTTGAAGAGACAGTCATGTAAGTGGTGAGTGGTACTGTTACCAACACAGTTCCATCCATTCAAAATAAGAATTATTTTGATTTCTAACCATCAACATCATGCTTTTTAAGACAGGGACAATATATGATAATACAAGTCTCGAACCCTGAGAACTCTGGACTAGTTAATTAGTATTTTTTTGTAAATAAATCTCCTTAAGAATAATCTACCTATCTGATAACTAGATAAAATACCTGCATGATTTAACAGAGTTACAGGGATAAATCAAGTTGTCAGCCTGGTCTCTGCAAAAATGTGATGACTTCAAGGCTCATGCAGTTCTACATCTCTTATTTTCTAATGACAAAAAAAAAAAGTCAATTGAAGATAGTCCAGTATATAGTGATTAACTGCATAGTTCTCTGGTCATGCTAAGATTGGGGTGGGGTGGCAGGAGAAAAAAAGCAATATAGGTTAGAGATTGGAACAAATATTGTGAACGACTTTATAGAAAGTATAGCTACTAAGATTTCTATATAACACCTATTCTTTTCTTAGGCATGGATAACTTGCAAGACATTTTTAATGATCAGGTGCTAACTGGTTGTTCCATATTGTTTGTTTACATTTCCCTTTCCATTTTTGTCACCAATAATATTCTTGAAGTTGGCTGTGGTTAGCAAGTACCTGCTTATTGATTAGCTTGTTCAGTATAGATTAGTCTAATGTATACTAGACTTGCTCGGTCTTTCTCAAATCCCATAGTTAATTTGTCTTGATAATTTAATTTCTCAGGCTAATTTTCTGTTTAAGTATGACCATTTATACTCAGTTGTTTCATATGCTGTGTCTACCAAAAGTCTTTCAGTCTCTGTTAATATCTACTTGAAGATTTTTGTGATGTTAAAATTTTAGTTTGAAAACCATGAAAAATTTATGTATTCAAATACTCCATAAGGGTCATTTGACAAATAGCCAAATACATGCCAAAAAGTGACTGCAAGGTAAAGAGTAATATAAAAATAAGATTATAGTGAACCAATACTATTACTTTATTATTCAAACACAACTAAAAGGTGACACCTACTTGTGCACACAGCATACTGTTCTGTAATTTCCTGAATGAAGGACATCAAGAAAATGGGGGTGTAGTGTAATACTGATTGAATGGTAGTATCAATCAACCCCTGAATTACAGTTAGCTCAGCCAATTTTGCTTATTGGTGCTATTAATCTTAAATACAGCTTTGTATGTATTTTAAGAGACCAAACATAAAGAAAGTAACTGTTACTGGCCTTGGTAGTATAGAAAATGTTACTAGAATAATTCCTGTCACATGAAATGCATTGATGTTTTTCTTCAAAAGTTGCAAAGAGAGCATTGCTTGTGATCTGTGAATATTTAGGCAAAGCTTAGCTTTCCATACCGAAACTGTGAAATATTAAACCTGCACATTATTATAATTTTTTTCTGCAATGTTAGCCTTGCCATGATGAAGAGCACTAATGCAGTGATGAGGTTTGTTTCCTTTCATCTGCAGACTAGTACAACTTCCTTGCTTTGTCAATACAGAGAGTAGAGATAGCAGCAGTAATGTAAGCATTTCTGTTTGTCTGAATTCTCTCACCTGTGAAAGTCAGCTCAGTTTCTCAGGGTAAGTTTTCTCATCTGCTGAGACTTGTTCTCTGCTATTTCTAAATGATGAGCAGTGCATGTAGAATGTATTGTTTGAAGGAAACAATACAGACAGAGATGTTCTGTGTTTGGAGTAAGCCTAACTGAGATGACTTAGAAATTATATTATTATATGCATGGCATGAGTAGCACAGACTAAACTAACACACGGCAGTTGCAGTATTTCATGCAGTTTGTCCAGAGCAGACACCTTGAATAGGCAGCACAATTTGTCTGTCGGTCAGAAGAATTCTCAGGTGAAAGAATTCTTACTAACAGAGACTTGCACTATTCTCCTTCTTATAGTGTGCTAACATCCTGACAAAACAAGACACATACGTTCTCAGCATTCCATTTTTCAGAATACTTTTCAGGGCAGCAAAATCTCAGTGAAGGATGCTTTACAGTGTCCTTGCAACTAGCTAGCAAAATACCATCAGTTATTGGAGGTGTAACTGCAATTGAAGACAACTGTGTTTCGTCTCTCTTCATTTAATTTGTTTGCTTACAGAAAGAAACGTGTTACATGACATACATATTGAAACACATGAAATCCTTGTCTTTCAAGCAAATTTATAATGGCTTTAATTAAATTTCTGACTACTCTTTTAGACTGAATAGTAAATGCAGCTTTCTCAACACATTAAGAACAGTCAGTTTACAGTGCTCCCTAGAGAAGCCTATCTGGGTGAAATATGGTATTATCTTAAAATAGTAGCCTTCGATTTATTACACCTAATTATTAATCACCATAATTATATTTATATGCAGTTTTTGCTTGAATGAATATTGATATTTATATTCAAAGAACAATCTAGTTTAAAATGGCTAAGCTAAAGTTTTTCACTTGCAGCTTAGCAACCTAATTTGCATTTATTTTCTTTAACTGACCTAATATAAAACATGGTACAGAGATAATTTGAAGTTAAATACAGGTTAATCAGAATTTGAAGATTAAATTAAATTATCCAATATGATGACCTCTACATATTCTAAAGTTGTTTGTTCATACGTAATTTATATGTAGCATCAACACAGAATTGTGAGGTTTGAATAATTTATTCTATAAAAGTAAATTATAGAAACAGAACTAGTTATTTTAAAATACTTTGCGATTTATATAAACCAGATTTTTGTGTAGCTGGAAATAATAGAAGTCTGTAGAGCTGTTTACATCTGTGCAGGTGTTCCTCTCACTCATAGACTTGCCATCATCAAAAATGTGAGACTTATTTGCCTCCTTCTCCAAATTGATTTATGCCTCAGAGCAATGTTCAAAGAAACAACCTAAATGTCATCCAGCCAGAGAGTGCTCCTTCTAATATATGTGAAGAAGGACTACTGCAGTCATGCCTCTTAAAGCATTATTTCTCTGAGGAAAAGTCTTGGAGAGGTTTGGGTTTTTTCTTTCGTAATGTGGAACGTTCCTGCTCAAAACAGCAGTTGTGGTGTCCAAAGGAAAACAACCATGAGCACCCACATAAATAACATGTCAGACTTCAGTCATTATTTTAGTAATGAGAAATCTGTCTGCCTGTGTGGGTACCTATGATGTCAAAGTGTAAAGTGTGAACCAAAGTCACTATTTCTCAGTACATACCCTAGGATAAAAACCCTGCACAATTGCATCTTATTTGGTGTGCTTTCAACTGAGCTTCCATGAAAGGCTTTTTATTTAGAAAGATCAGATAAAGGAATAAATTATTTTTTTCCTTATCCACCTGTACCAGCCTCAAGTGATTTGCTTCCCTCCACCGAATGTTGTCTCATACATATGCACAGGTCAAGCCACAGAAAGGGAAAATGTAGAGGAAGAAATCAGGAAAAGCAGTGGAATAATCCCTAGGATAGGGTTAGCACTGGGTTCTGAGTGGTCATCATCCTGTATGTCAAAGTGAGTAAGAAAAAGCAAACCTACATCCAGGTTATCTCACCCAAGGCACCAAAAATGAATTGCCTGGTAAATAGTAGAATAATTTCTACTTGTTTTAATAGGCAACGAATTATGTAGTAGACACTTCAGCGTTCACAGATCCCAGCCCCAAACTGTCATATTTTTATATGTCTTTATGCGATACTTAGAGCTCTTCTCTACTTGGTCATGATCAGGAAAGTGAATGTATTCATTATGTTAACAAGTACTACATTATTGATTTGAGTTCAAGTTCAAGCATCTTTTATAGATGAAAAATTTTCAGTAAAAAAATGATTTTACTGATATTTCTGTATATTTTTATTCTCTACAGATGATTCAGACCATCAGGACTCTAGTTGAAAATACAGATAGCTTATATGAGAAGATAGTACAGTGTCAGAAAGCAGGTAAGTACAAGCTGTCTTTTAAAAATGTTACAAAAAGCTTACTGCATTATTATTTATTTATTTATTAAACCATAGCAAAAAAAAAAACCCAAACACCACCCCCAAAACACCAACCAACCAACCAAAAAAAAAGAGGTTATTTAGGCATGTACAATAACAGTGAAAAGGATATTTCAAATCATAGAAGTCAAAGATCCATAGAATTACAGCTTGTCCTTGGATATCATGAACATTTTATATATGGACAGTAGCTTGTCAGTATAGTAATTTCCACAATGCAAACAGGGAATTACAGAACAGAAAGTGAATGATCTTCTTTCACAATTAAGTTGTTTAACCATTTGCTCCAGTCTCCTATTTTACTATGGGAGGACTATTCCTCCTTTGTCATGGCAAGCTTGTCTTCGAGTCTTGGTGAAGTACCTTGCCTTCTGATAATTACTTGACAGTAGTTAAGATATTTTATCCTTGCATTTCTCTAGATCTATTGGATAGATACTCTCTGGTTTTACTTATTTGTTATTACTGTATCTATTTGGACTAAGACTAGTTTTGCAGGCACTTAAATGTGTCTGTGGCAGGCTTTTCAGACCACATGCATGCAGTTATTTTAATTTTGTTATGACCTGTTGGTCTCACGGATTCTCTGCAGTTTTTCCTGTTTCTGATACATATTTGATACAGATTAGGTATTTAGTTCTTAATCCCTTCACAAATTGTCTAGGTCCAAGAATTCGTTGCTTAAGAAATGCTGTAGACTTAAAGACGATGCTAAATAGTGGAGATTTTTATCTCATTTAAATGAAAAACCTCCAGCATGGTGACATAAGCCTAAGTATGGATTATTTAATAGATCCTGCTATTTAGGGTAGCTTTAGCACTGCAGGGTCAGAGTGCTTTTTAAGATGAATTATTTTAATTGAATTACCTTTTAATATCAATGGCTTTCAAATATTTTCTTGTGACTAATTGATCTCATGGTCTCAGTAGATGTTATTCTGTGTAGTTCTCAGTAAAAGATAATACACTTTCCTATGTAGTTTCTTGATAAAGAAAAAGCAAAATTATACCCTTGTCTGGGCTGTTTTGTTCTGTGGCTCAGAGTGAAAAACCTGCTAAAATATGAAATACTCAAGCTGCCAGTAAGCAGTAATATGTTGTGGTCATGAACAGGCTTATAAGAGCCACAAAGTGGACCCACTCTATTAAACGGTTTTCTAACTTTAATAGTAAGACTTTTGCCTCCTTTAAAATTCTTTAAAATTTTAAATTAAACACACCATTATTTCTTACTTAGGTTGATGCCCTGTTGTGAATATGCAAAGACAGGATTCTTGAGATGGCTCTTTTTAGAAATCAGGTTCTTTGCTACTAATATTCTCTAAGAACATTTAATTGTAAACTTCTTTCCTCATTTTGATTATTTAAAATAAAGCAATATCAAAAACCTCTGTTTTCTTCATATCAGCATATTAATTTCAACTCAGCATATTCTGTTCTTAATTCAAGTTACTGAAACCATTTTAGATACATTAACTAATGAAAAAATACGGGAACATAATATTGATTTCGTTCCCACTGTACTTCTCACTCCTTAACAGAAGAAAAAAATCTGCTTAACTTCAGAATGGTTGCACTGCCATTTGTTTTGTTTCTAGTAAGCTGGCTAAAGATCCTGAAAGAAAATACAATGTAGGTGCTGAAGGGAATCTGAAGATCGTCCAGTCCATCCCCTTAATCTGTTATAGACTGAAATGCTCCTGTATCTGTTCCAGAGTAAAGAATTTGCATGTGCAGGCAACCGTACCTCATTCCTAGCTTCCTCTGTACCTAACTCACATCATTCTTTTACTTCTCTTTTGAATCTTCCATAGCATTATTTTGCTTTGTAGTTTAAATACTGGCTGAGCTCATCACTGATTAACAAAGAGAACCACAGCTTAGGTATGCATTTTTATATTCAGTAGTGGGAGCTGCGAAGGACATGTAGTATTCCAAGTATTCATTAAATTATCAGGGGGACAAATAATGAGCGAACACAGTTTGCTGATGACAAGGAATTATTGAATGCAGTCAAATGTAGATAGGTCTGTGAAGCAGTACATACAGTGAGATCTTGTAACACTGAGAACTATAAAACAATGTGGGAAGTGTGACACCAGTAAGTGTAAATTAATATGTGTAGTGGGAAAATTAACCTCGACAATACCTACGAGAAATGGTCTGTAAGGTTTCTGTTTTATTTCAGGAATGAAGTTAACATATATAGTTCTAACGGTGTCAATTTACTGCTAGTTAGAGCACATAAATGTGCATTCGCATGCTGTGTGCTGATAGTTAAGATTGCTTTTTTTCTGTGTGGTTTTAGAGGTATAACCTCCCCATGTCATCTGTGCAGCCAGAACTCCTGTTAAGGTTCTTATCTTATGGGATCTCAGCTACACTATCTTTTTCTCAGAGTTTAACCATTATAGTTTTGCTTTATGTACATCATTTTCCTCGCTGTCGTTTTTGATGATGGTGTCCCTATATATATTCCTGAACTTTTTCCTCATTGTTCATCAGGACCGAGCTGCTTTCGCTTTTCTTGTGTTTGCTCATTTTGTAGCCAGAGTTTCCCCTGCCTGATAGATTGTCAGCCATTGTCATGCTTTCTATCACATTGTCCCACAGGCTCACTGTAAACATCCACCAGACTACTTTGTTGAATTATTTTCTGAAATTATCCCACAAATATAGCTAGATTGACACATGTCCTCCTACCACCTTAACCAAAATAGTTTTCACTGCTTCCTTGTACTCCCCACTTTCTTTATCCATCTGTTCTCTTTTTATCTCACACTTTGATTCTAAGTTGTTAGAGCAGGGACTGTTTTATTTATTCCACGTGTACAGTCACTGAACCAGTGGGAACTTACTTTATTAAATAATGCAATTAGTAAAAGACATAAAATGAGTAGATTTTCTAACATGTACTCTAAAGCAGTACTTTAGCAGTGTCAGAAACAGAACACAATTTCAAGGAATGGAATATCCAGCCATTCTGGATACTCTCAAAGATTAACACAGTGCACAATATCCATTGGGAAAAAGATATGTTTGAGCTGCATGCAGAAAAGGATTAGGATGATGGCCATACAAGCACTGCAAATACTTCCTGTAGTTGAAAATTAAAGTAACAAAATCAATTTTGTTCAGATAGCTCTAAATCTTGGTTCCCCACTGATACTGCTTAAGCTTTTCAGCAAAATCACACGTTTACTGAGCTGTTTCTTCTGATATTTGTTCCTGTTATTTGCATTTTAAATTGATTTTTTTACTTAGGGTCCACCACAACAAGGCATCTAATATGCCGAAAAAGTAATATTTTATGTTACATGTTATGTACAGGTTAGTTAATACGTTAATGGGGAAAAGCAATTGATAGCATTAAATCTTGAGGATCACTTTTGACTGGGTACATGGGCGTGCAATTGAGTTTTTACTTAAACAGTGAAAGGGAATGACTAGATCAGTGGTCCCAACATTTTGGTAGTAACCCCGGACTTGAAAGAGAATTTGCTGTGTTCATGGTCTGGGTACTGTGCTCTTTACACAAGTTCAACAGAACTTGTTAATAAGTGTCTTCTGAAATACTACCTCTCATCAGCAAATCTTGACTTTTTGATTAGAAGCCACCTTACTGAAACTATGGCTTCATACGCAGGGACTGAAGAAATGCTGCTCTATTTACTACTGGACTTCATAACTAAGCAATATTTAATATGTTTACTACATCCATAGGACATGCTGATCTTCAGGTTAAATGTTTGAATTGGATCCTTTGCTGTGCTTTTCATGAGGTTCACTGTTAAAAGTAAAAAATACATATTTACCATTACATAAACTCTTAACTCACCTGCTACTGAATAAACAAGCACTCTCTCAGCCAGGCTCCATTCTTCTGAAATACCTGCTTTTCCCTGTTTCTCCTTGGTCCAATTTTTTTCTAAGCCAGCTATCAAATTGTTTTAACTTCTTTCTCCACACCTGTCACAAAAGGTGATCATTTTATCTGCTTTTTTTTTTCTTTTCCTCTTTTACTCCATCTGCTCCATTTTTTTCTACATTTTTTTCTTCCTGTTTGTCTTTCTTCCTCAAGAAGCTCCAGTAAGCATCTCCACTGCAGCTCAGGTTATACTGCTGTTGTCTGTACTCCCTGACTCTGTAATCCTGTTCCTCTCCTGTGCCTTGAATATTCTTGAAGCCACATATTACTGGGGGATGGGAGTGTTGGGGGGGTCTGTGAAGAATTGATAAATAGATGATCAGTCTTTCTACTTTATGTTCAAATCTCTCTCTCCATTGTTCACCAGTCATACACCATACTTTTCATATATTGCCCCTCATACACATCTTACTGTAATAGCTTGGATGGTGTTGTTTTGGGGGGGACTTTGATGTATTTTACACAAGGCTGGATGGTTCCTAGAGTACATCTCCCATAATTCTAGATGTTCTTAATGATCTTGCTGCTCCCAGGGCAGTCACTTAAACTAACACAGACTTCTGTATTGTTCTCCCGAGTCTGCCCCTTCACACGAAGCATGTTTTTTCCTACTGTTAATGCAATTCTAGCCCAGTAAAAAATAGATTGTGTTAATGATGTTCAACCTTCAGCAAGCTCAGTGATCAAAAGTGATTGGAGAATTTGGCTATGTACTGGAAATCAGAATAAAGTTTTAAGAGGCTTAAGATATAGTTCTTGATTTAATATAGTCATTCCCAGTACAGAAGTATTTTCAAAATTAATGTTTTATTAGCTTGTAGTTCATATCTTTAGCAGTTACCTGCTATCTGCTAAAATGATTAAAGAGGCAAGATTAATTATACCTCTTAACATATAGAGAAGTACACTAGAGTGCACAAATACAGCAGACATTTTATGTACTAAGATGGGCTCAAAAACTACACTGTTAATCTAACTACAATCTAATCCAAAACAGTAGGGAAGGATGAGGAGTCCGTTCATGCCCCCGTGGACTATCTTTATATGTGAGAGCATAAGTAGTACAACGGCTGCTGACTGAGACTGACCAACAGTTCCAACCAATCCATAGATGGGCATTAAAAAAAAGAAGCAGAGTTAGTAAAGTGTTACCGTTAGCATGGTTGAAAGACAAATTTTGTAATGTATCTTATTAGCTAAAGCACTGAAAAGTTGAACTGACCTCTTCTTCGTATTTTAAATGGTAGCCGCAAACAATAAATTAAGAGGTTGGGGAAATAGTTTTAATAAGTGTGTCAGTCTGGCCATTTGAAAGAAAAAGGTACGCAGCTTCTCTGGAACAGCAAGTGGTATTAAAGAAGGGAGAAGTTATATTCCTGTGGAAGCAAGAGATAATAATAGCTATTGCCAATGAAACGACGTGGGCTTTGCAGGATCTGAAGACTGGGAGAAATTACACTGTGTCATAAATCAATGTCTTTATTAAGTCTGCTTTCTAGCATTCAATAAAATCAGGATGTTTCTTCTTTAGAGTTTCATTGGTCTCTCTTGAGAATCAAGACTGATGAATAAAAGATGGAAACAGCAGTCTGTGGAAAAAATTGTCTCCCTTGTAGCTCTGTGTTTCTGTCCTTTACTGGCAGCATTAATTCATTCTTATACATGATAGTTGCTTAACTTCACCCACATTCAGAAATGCAGTCTGTCTTCATGGGGAGCTGTTCTTGTGGATGAAAGATTTCCATACATTAGGAGTGAAATACCAAGAGTCTTCTTTTCAGAGCAGATGTTTTAATATGTGAGGGCCTTGTTTGCTGTGTATTTTGGAGGACTGGTGTGTAGGTTTTGTGCGTTTTGTAGCTTGATGCAAATTTTATTGACCTAAGTATCTAGAATATTAATGTTACATAGGAGTATTCATGAAGGCATTTGGAAGGTGGAGCTGTTTGCTCAACTCCTGGAATTAACTGAGTTTTAATTAAATCAAGGCCAGATGGTACAGTGTCCAATTCATAACTTTGTAATAGCATAAGCATGGTGCGGCAACTACTTTAAGTTTCTTTTGACAGTGGGTCATAAAGAAGTCGGTGACCATCTTATGTCATAAGTGGTTTCCTCAGCATTAAAGAAACTGTCTGATATTGGAAACTGAATTACTGTGATTGCATCAGGAACTGGATTGAAAGTCTAAATACTAATTTAGTCCTTGCAGAGAGGATGGCTTTCGACAGGCTGTGATGCCATTGTCATTTGGGATGTTGGGATAAGAAGGTTATCTCAGGCATAGAATTGGACTTTACTACTTTGAAAGAATAAAAGGTCAGCAAGCATCAAAATGTATTTTTAACCATCTAAGTAGAGGCAGCACACAACTGTCTGGAGAACATTTCCATTTGCTACAGAGATACTGCACTTTGCCAGAGAAGTTGAAGTAGTTAAAAAATACTGAACATTAGTTTTGTTAATATATCATTTCATCAAGTATTAATCTAAATATTTTGAATCTAAATAATTCAGACCTGGAGTGATGTAGAATGTTTTGGGTGACTTCAGTGCAAAGTAGGTGCTTGGAAGTACCTGAGGATCTCACCCTTGTTCCTGTTAAGGCTTAGTTTTTGCAGTTAGTAGAGATCTTTAGGTAATACAAAGGTGCTGTAAATATTAATTTAGTAAGTTTCATTTTAAACCTTCGTGTGAAAAGTGTTCTGTAATGAAAACGCGAGAATGTACAAGTATAGTGGCTTCTGTTGCTTATCTCACGTGATTTATTTGCTATATTTTTGATGTGATCCGATAGCCAGACTTCCAGTCACTTCTTCCCAATAAACTTCCTCTTAAGAGGAGATTGATTGTGAGATTGAAATACTTAAGTAATATAATCTGAAATAAAAATACTAAGAAACATATTAAATGCTGTAAAAAAATTAAAGCCCTGGCTTTCAAAGATGTGACCAAGTGTAGCAGTTGCAGATTAAATAGTTATATGCAGAAATGTCTACTTACAGCTTAAATTCTGTCCTAGAATTCTCTTCTTTCCTATATTACCATTTGACCTACACAGTATAGGAAGAAATATTTTAATATTTTAAAGCATGAATTGCTTTCTTCTTGGTGTGTTTTTGATTTTGTTTGTTTGTTTGTTTGTTTTTCTTGTGAAGAACAATTGTCTATGCAAATTATTCACAGCAATTTTGTAAATGTTTGAGTGGAGTGTACATAGTAATTGAGCTGCAATAAGTGATAACCTAATCAAGACCTGCGTGGTATTTTCCTTCCTTTTAGAGAATATTTAATCTTTATTTCACTTTTGTTACTTGCTTATTACTCTTATTTTGTTTGCTTTTAAATCAAAGTGTTCTACAGAGAATAAATTAAATTGTTATTTGGCTTAACTGAAGTTAAGTGCTTACCTGTGATATTATCAGTGTGTATTTTATGTAAGTATAGACAAATACTGTTTGCTACCCATTTCACATTAGGCCTACTCAGTACACACATTTATCGCCAAAGGTCTAGCATTGTGCTATCTCACTGATAAAGTTCTTTGTTAACAGGAAAAACCTATTCCAGGAGGAGCCCACCTGTCACAGCTAGGTTGTAAATCATGATCTTGGTAGGAAAGCTTTCATCAAAGAAAATAAATGAGTGCATCAAGTAGATGTTTGGGTTTAGAAATACAGTATAGCAAGTGTTGTATTCTGTGATTTGTTAAGGATTCCTTGAAAAATGAATATCTCAACTCTCAGTTAAAGAGATGTGAAATTTTATTTTTTTTTTCCCTATAAACTGATACTGTATTCCAGGACTTCGTGATAGTAGCTCTGAAAAAAGCAAGGAAATTGCAGTGTTCCAAAGAATCTGAACTCCTGCCTTATGCACATGCACTCCAATCCTCTGTTTTTCTGTCTTTTTTCACATCTGATTTTAATAAAAATGTAATTACCATCAGAGTTTTCCAGCAAAGATTTATGTATGGTACAGTAAAAGAGGAAAAAATACAAACACATGCAGCTCTGTGACTTAAGGCTGGTTGTGTAACATGTGCACTATATATGCTTTAATTAGTTTAAAATTAGCAAAATCACTTCTGCTGTCTAATACATCACCTTTCAGTCAATAAGTATACTACCTTGGAAATGCAGTGAGCCCAGTAGTAGAAGGAATTACTAACCCAATTTCAACTGCTGTCATTTCTAGTTAGTAATTAAAGATAGTGAATTTCATATAAGGTTATTTCACTTTGAAGAAACTAAGAAACTCTTTTTTCCAAACTAAATATGGTTGTACATGAGTAACTTTTAATAGTGTCTATAATGTTTCTGAAATACATCCCCAAATAAAACTTTTTCCTGAAGATGCAAAGTTGGCACTACAAAGCCAACATACTCAATATGCAGGTCAGCAACAGAAATACAGCTTCCTTCTTCCAGCATTTCAAGCATCAGCAAAACAATAACATGCATATCGTAAGTTCACATGCTTTGGAATTACAAAAGGTTTTGGAACCTTTGAACATATTTGTGACAAAATACTGATTAAAAATCCTGGACTGTAAAATAAAACTGGAAGCTATTCTGATAAGTGATGGCTCAGAATTCTTATCAGCCCATCAAGACTGTTGTATTGTCTTGTATGTTTTATTTAGGAAGGAGATTTTTATTCTTGAAGTATGTCATAGCAATAGGATACCTCAGTTTCTATACTGTCCTATCAGTTCTTCTTTAGTTTATAGACATAAATGTTCTGTCAGAATACGCTGAGCATACATCAGTGCAGATTTGAGGTCTGCTGTGTGATGTTATTTGGAGGATCCATTGTGCAGCTGGTTGGTTAAAAACACAGGACTGGAAGGTCCTGAAGCCTACTCCAACAATCAGTACAACTTTTGGAAATTGATCATGTTGATCTCTCAAATATGAGTTTTTGATTTATTTTCTCCTTTTCAAGGTTTCTTACAAAACCACATCTACGATGGTTATAACTTTCATATAAATTTCAATTTTAGTGATGGACATTCATCCTAATACTGTCATTCAGCTTAAATGACATCTTTGACATCCAAGGTCTTAACTGATCTATGTGTATCTAGAGAGTATTTAATCCTCTTTTGGTTTTCTTTTCACTAGACTAATCAAGCAAATTTTTGTTCGTCTCCTCACATGATATAGGATTCCTCTTGCACTGATCATCTTTGTAGCACTTGTCTTTTCCTCATGGTGTTCGAATTTATTGAAAATGGGAGAAAAGAATTGTACATAAAATTTCAGAAGAGCATCTTGAATGGTAGGGTATTCCCAGGAGGAATGAAGAAGTCTTAAAACCATCTGATGCATTCCAGGGTCGGCAGCAGGGTCTGAGAGAGGGAAGAGCTGAGACGATCATGAAATTCAAACTAAAACTAATCAGCATTCACTGAGGAACCAGAAAGTGATTCAGCACTATACGGGGAAATACTTATTAGGAAATGTTGAAGGACTGCTTATGAGAATGCTTTAAAAAAATTAGTGTACTGCAGAGGAGGAGGATATGCTGTGAATTCTTTGATTATGTTTGGGAAAATGTATTGTCAGTATTTTGTTCAGTTTAAAAACTTGCTGTTGAATCATGCTATCTCTGTTTTGTTACATATATTACAGTGTATTTACATGACTTAGAATAGTTGAGGTGAATATTTCGATGAAAAGGTGGCTTTTAAGATGGAAGACTGGAATCAGATTACAAAAGATGGAAGTGTTTTTGTTTTGCAAGCACTTCGGAAATTGTGTGGCTTCTATCAGCTAGCCTTACTTACTGTGGATTAAAGGTGACCAGACTTCTAATGCAGCTTATGCAAACTAAGTGCCCTAATATTCCACAAGCAGAAACTCAGAAGGGAATCAAGTACTGACATTTAAAACCTCATCACACTGACAATAGTGGTAGAGTTACCACACTTTACCATGTTCAAGAGGGGTAAAAAGAAGTACAGAGACAGTGAGAGTAAATCATCATAGAAACCATTTCCAAACACATGAAGGACAAGAAGGTGATTGGGGAAGGTCAGCATGGATTTACAAAGGAGAACTCAGACTTAACCAACCTGACAGCCTTCTACAGGCAACTGTCTTGACAGGGGAAGGAAAGAGCAGTGGATTTTTTTTTATTTTGACTTCACTGGGGCTTTCAATGCTGTCTCTCATAATATGCTCATAGACAAACACGGTGATAGAAGCCAGATAAGGAGTCAGTGAGGCGGGCTGAAAACCAGCCTGGCTCAAAAGTGTTGTGATCGGCAGCATGAAGCTGACCTGGAGGACAGTCACTAGTGTTGTGCTGCAGGGGTTGATACTGGAGCTGCTACTGTTTAAATATCTTCATTTAGCACCTACGTGATAGGGTAGAGCACATCCTCAGCAAGGTCACAGAAAATACAAAACTTGGACTCAGAGAGACTATGATAAACTGCAGCAGTGGGCTGACTGGAACCCCATGAAGAGGGTTCCGCGAAGGAGAGTGCCAAGTTCTACACCTGGAGAGTAATGACCCCCTGCATATATCAGTACAGGCTGGAGGCTGACTGGCTGGAAAGCAGCTTCAGAGAAAAGGTGTTCTGGGGATGAGAAGTTGAATATACCAAAGGAAGTGCCTTACTGAAAGGCTGAGGGAGGACATCCTTTCTCTACTCATCATTGCTGAGATCACATGTGCAGTGCTGCATACAGGTCTGGACTCCTTAGTACAAAAGATACAGACACAGTGGTGTGGGTCCAGCAAGGGCCACAAAGATGGTTCATGAATGGACTGGAGCATCTTTCATGTGAGGAGAGACAGAGAGCTGGGACTGTTCAGTCCAGAGCAGAGAAGACTTAGTGGGATTTTGAGTGGTCAAATACTGGAAGAGGTTGCCCATAGAGGTTGTAGAGTCTCCATCCTTGGAGATACACTATACAGAGCTGAACACAATGCTGGACAGCCTGCCCTACCTGACCCTGCTTTGAACAAGCAGTTGGACTTCATGATCATAGAATTATAGAAATGTCTGGGTTGGAAGGGACCTCTAGAGGTCATCTAGTCCAACCCCACTGCTGAGAGCAGGGACATCCTCAACTAGAGCAGGTTGCTCAGAGCCTCGTCAAGTCTCACCTTGAATGTCTCCAGGGATGGGCTCGACTACCTCCCTGCGCAACCTGTTCCAGTGTTCCACCACCCTTGTGCTAAAGAACTTCTTCCTTACATCCAATCTAAATCCACTCCTTTCTAATTTAAAACCATTGTCCCTCATCCTTTCACTACAGGCCTTTATAAACAGGCCCTCTCCAGTCTTTTTGTAAGCTCCCTTCAGGTATTGGAAGGTTGCTGTTAGGTCTCCCCGGAGCCTTCTCAAGGCTGAATAATCCCAGCTCCCTCAGCCTGTCCTCATAGGAGAGGTGTTCAAGCCCCCTGATCATCCTTGTGGCCCTCCTCTGGACCCGCTCCCATCAGGTCCATGTCCTTCCTGTGCTGAGGGCTCCAGAGCTGGACACAGTATTCCAGGTGAGGTCTGACCAGAGCA
>JANHFX010026316.1:0-12585 GCA_027560015.1 Chloroceryle amazona
GGCCCGGCTGGCGCGAGCGTGCTTCCCGGGCTGGGATCTCCCCATACGGAGCCGGGCTGAAGCCAGCGGTCCACGGTCCTCCGTGGTCACCTCGCCTCCTCAGGTGCCTCTCCTGCCTTGTGTCTGTGAGGAGATAGCGCGCCCCGGGGTTGTTAGCGCAAGCGGCTCACCCTGCGCTAGCTGGCTGTCCACAGTGTCGTGGGGAATTGCAGAGGCCTTAAAAGAGGTGAGGAAAGCAGGTGTAGGTGGGGTCGGACCTCCAGGGAAAGAGAAGTGGCTCTGGCTCCTGGCCTCCGGCTGCTGACAGCTGCAAACCCTCTTTGCACGTTGGTGAACTTTCCCCCTTCCCCACCCGCGGCTGTCACTTCAGTCCATGACAGCGAAACGTGAACATCCCAGGTTTGTTGTTTGTTTTTTTTACCATTCTGGACGTTTTTCAAAGAGGTATTTATTTGTGCCCACTAAGCTACCAGACACGGTTATATCCAATTTGCCCTCAGAACGACACAGTGTGAAAGGTGTCTGCATCAGGCATGTCCAGCCACTGATCTCCCCTTGCACAGAAGGGGCACTGAAAACCGGTCCCAGCTCAGCGCCCTGGGGGTGTTGTTTCAACTGCCCATGTTTAGGTGATGAGCACCTGTATCTGATGCCTGCAAAGAACAGCTGTGATGGTTGCTTCCATTCCGCTTAAGCTTCTCACCACTGTTACCGGACTTTACTTCACAAAAATCCTGTGATGTAGAAAAAGTATTATCCCCACTTTCAAGATGAGCAATTGCTGCATAAAGAAGCAGTACAGATTGCCTCAGGTTATACATATAGTAAGTGGTAAAACCAGTAAATTAATCCAGAGTTTAGGTGCAGATCCAGTCAGTCTAACCATAAGTTCATTTTCTTTCTCAAGCTCTGTTTCTCAGGATTCCCCTCTGAAAAATTCTCGGGAAACGGAGTAAAGCGATATTGAAGAAGACACAAAATTCTGCTGAGCTCATGCAAAAAACCCCATGTCATTAAACTGAAATGTTGCAAGTAGTCATATTTACACAGGAAACTTCTGCAGAAACATTTTCCTGGCCTGATAAGCATACAAACCAAGAAAGGGGAACACCATGCAACATGTTGCTTCAATATTGTGCTTTTAAGACATGTGATGTAAAAAAGGACTTACACCTTTTATTGGCCAAATTTCATGCAGCAGCAGTTAAGTCACAGGAATATCCCATAAATCTTAGGCCAAAGTTGCTAACACAATATTCACATCAAGGTCTGTCCACATCAGGAGTTCCACTGTATTCTGAAGAGTTGTGGCATTTTCATCAGCCCCCATCCATGTTAACGCATGGTTTGAATATTTCCCCAAAGCAATTCCTCTCAAGGAACAAGTATGTCAAGTGCATGCATCCACAGTCACCTGTGTTAAGATAGTTCTGGTTTAGAGTTTCAGGCATGTCCCCCGCGACGTGTCTCAACAGACACCAGAGTGCCCAAAGTCACATTGTGTAGCCCAGCAGCAGAGACCTGTAAGAAACCAACCTCTCCAAACCGGGTTCAGCAGCAGAGTTGGGAGATTCATGTACATTATGAAAGCATGTGCCAAATACTTGTCAGAAGACAGTCACGTACCACGCTGCTTCTGGCAGCAATGGTACGTATTCAGCTGCCATAGTTACTAACAAAGTACTAATCATGTTGTGTGTGAGAGTGAACTGTGCATAGAGTCAGCCATGCTTGCAAATAAACTCAATTAAGCTTTCAGTAGATTGAATCGAGTCAGACAAATGTGCTCTGACCAACAGCTTGTACTCTGCTTTAGCTGGTTCCTCAAAAGTGCAGTCTTGCTGGCTTTACCACTTTCCCAATATCTCTCTTGTATCCTGATGAGTAAATACCACCTATTGTCCTGATTTCTTTTCCCAGTGACAGTTTTGCTCATATTGCTGACTACTTTTACTAATTACTTCTTCAATATCCAAAATGAGGCAAGAACTTGATCTTTCGAAAACTTTTTCCTCTCCTGCTGTCCTCAGGGCCTTATGCTAAAGCATGAAAAAGTGGCCAGGCAGAAATGACCCAAAATGTATCTGAATTTCTGATGATAAATGACATTCTTCCCACCTTGAGGGCCATAATGCTTGCTAGTTAGCATACTAAACACAACAAGCAAAAATCAAAAAAATCCATCATTGCTGGCTTATATGGTGTCTGTGGGAAAAAAAAAGAAGACTGTTTTTTAAAAGGAAAAAATTACTTTATAATTCCAAATATAACAATGCATGGTTCCCTTTTTTAAAATAGCAATAAAATGAACATATTATCTATGACTAAATAGCAGTGTGTGGGTATGATACTTATGAACAAACACCACAGAATTCCTCTACTTCTAGCATAGCCGTATATAAGTCAGTGAAGGTGGGGACCGGCAACCAGCAATTACAAGTAGTTGAGGTAGCTATTCACTGAGCTTTGTTAGCTGACCATACCTGCATTCCTTACCTGTGGCAATTGTTTATCTTTGCGACAGCAGCCTAGTAGGCAAATGTGTTTTGTTTTGCAGTTGCCACAAGCAAGGAACCAAGAGTATTCCACTAATGTGGCTCAGCTAAGCAGCGGCAACTTGTTAAACTCTGCACCTTCAGTCGATTGCAAGGCTCTGTTCATGACTACCACGGAAGGTGAGCGAGTCCAGTCATAACAACCAGCTTTAAGAGGAGCTCAGCCCAATTACTGGCAGTGGTGGGTGTGGGGAAGAAAGGCTAGCTTCTTACTTGTCTTCCCTGCTAAAAGAGGAAGCTACTGGAATTATTCACCTTCTAGTGTTTTGTCTAAATGGTTCTTTCCGGTGAATGAATCCAGGTAAAGGAAAAATTTCCTTTTTACAGAAGAGGCAGTAGTTTCACCTGAAAGTCCCGGCAAACTTTCTGAGTCTGCATGAGTTTTGGATATAAGCTCCTCTGCATGGTCTGATAACTGCCTTTATGAAAGCTGATGCACCATGCCTGCTCCCTTACAGCTTTATAAGTAGCATGTGTCTGCTTGCAAATTAGATCCAGAATCCCGAAACACAAGCTGAGGTGCTCTTTCACCAAATAGCATGAGACAGATTTACCACTCTCCAAGAAACTGTGTGGAGAATGGAAAAGAATGCGTGTCCTCTTGACTCAGTCACTTCTCGCTCAACATGTAAAGACCTGAACTGGGCAAAGTAGCCCAGAGCTTTTCTGCATAATGAAAAGAAGGTCCTTGAACAAAAGAAGCTCACCAAGTGAAAATCCAAAGGGATTTTCTCAGATAATAGTGCTGTTTCTATTAGAAAGGAACTTTGCTAAATAGATTCAGTGATACAGTTTCTTCAGGAGCCTGCAATTAAATCTCTGTATGAGACCTTAATTCATTGTCCTTTTTTCTAACAGAAATGCAATCCCACAAACGGTAGCATTTCTTACACTTGAAAGAACCAGGGCTGGTAGCTAGGTTTCTAATGTAATGTCCTTAACTTCCCTTAGTTTTCATTCTGTGCGTGTATGTGGCCATGGAAAGTTGTAATTATTTAACATGCATCTCTGTTTCTTCTCCCACCCTTTGGCTCTCTGGTCTGTTTAGGTTGCATACTTCTGTTATGTTTGTGCTATGTCACTATGCTGCCTGGTATTAAGCAACTCCCAATTCGTTTGGCTTCTCTGCTTGCTATTGTGATACAAATAATAAATAATTCTACACTTTTAAAATTCATTATTATTTCATAAGCTCTAGAGATTAACTTTGTTTTCCTGTTTATGACAATATAGTTTTGTTTTACCAGGAACTGGGGGTATTCCATTAGGTGCTGTAAAAAACAGTCTTTTGAGTTTTACAGGCTTTGTAACACACTATTATGAAAGTGGGTAAAATGTTCCAGGAATGGGAGGACATCCCCTGGAATCCTTTATGACATCTAATTTTTCTCACCATTTCTGTTAATATTCCTAGGTACCTTGCTAATGTCATGGAGATTTTTATAGACTTATCTCATTAGTGCTGCTGACTAGGTTCAAATATTTTCCTAGGAAGCTTTTATTCATGTGGGAAGAAGTCCTCTGAAGTCAACAGGAACTGTGGGTAATTGACTTACTAGGTTTCCAAACTGTTTTTGATCAACCTTCCTAGCATCCAGCCAGCACTCGGAAAGCTGACAATTCTCCTTTGTTTTTGTTCTTTAAATTAATTTTCTTCTTCATTTTAATATTTTAATGACCATTTCCATTAAAGATTTATGCTCACTGTTTTTTGAGTGCAATCATACTGGCCCTGTTCCAGCTGCAAATCAGGGCAACTCACAATATCACTGCTATTAACCTGCCTGTCCCTGCAACAGAACCAGATCAATTTAACTGAGAAAAAGAGACAAAATGGCAACTCTTCATCTGGAAACAATATAAATCCCTGTTGCTTTTTCTTACTTCAAGCTATTCAAACCCATTTTAAGGAACCCAGCATTCCTAATACTTTCAGAATAGTGCTGCCTTTAAAAATCTAGAACAGGATGCTATATGCAGTATCAGGGGTATTTTGTGCTTGTAAGGTGAATTCTGTCCTCTCCATGAAACTTTCTCTTGATTTCTAAACACACTGGTGCTAAACTTAGAACTTGTGTGACTTAATGGAAGAAATACCACTCTTTTCAGCGAGACCATTTTTTTCACCTTGTAAACATAGCTGCCTTACATGGTGCTTTGTCTGTCCGGGTCTTTTTTCTGTATACCAGGAGTTTTCATATACCGATCCACCTTATCGGTAAGGTGGATCGGTATATGAATCCGATTCATATACCGATCAGCATATCTTTCATATCTTTTCCATTGCTTCTTTTTTTTTTTTTTTCTTTCTTCAGTATTTATTATAGCTAGTTTAATTATTTTTAAGCAAGTGAACAGAATCTTACTCATCTGATGGGTATGTAGTACTAAAAGCCTGCTTGCAGCAGTATTTGTGCTGTCACCCACTCCATTATGGTGCCTTCCTTGTTGATGTAGCTGGCAGTAATTTGCATCAACACATATATTGTTGGTATTTTTGATCTCTTGCCAACCTGCTAGATTAATTTGGAATTGCTTTCAGTCCTAGACCACCACAGATTGATGACATTTGTTTTGAACAGGACACTTATATTAATGTGAAAAAAACAACCACTCTCAGTATCTGAATGGTGACTGTATGCCCTGAAGCATATGCTCTTTGAACTTGCAACTGGGATTTCAGACATCGTTGTCATTAAGTACTTGTGTTTATTACATGTCCATAGTACCAGTCAAAAGAGGTGGGGTTCACAGTAAAACTAGATGATGTGCTAGGCAAAATGTGTTGAGCTTGGGCTAGTAGAAGAGGAATCCCATTAACTGCTAGCAGAGCTGGAAGAATTTCAGAAAACTCCTAGGACAAGCCAGAGGCAGGAAACACATGAAGTTGCCTCAGGAATTAAACTCAAATCCTATCCACACAACAAAAATGCGTGTGAGATTACACAGGGTTTTTCTATCACCATGCCATCAACCCCACTGATTCACTCTTGGGTAAGGTGCAGTTCTGCATGTCCAGTTGCACTGCCAGATAGAGAGATCTTGCTACAACAGGGCACGGGTGTCTGCACCAGGCTTGGGCCCCAAAGCACTTGCCTTTTCATTCCTGAATTGAACAGGACCACTGAGGTAGCAAATAGTGTTGACAATGACATACAAGTCACATGGATGTTGCCCATAGCATTTGGTAGGAGAATGTTTTCCTGAAATGTAAATGGATCACAAAATCACAGAATGTTAGGGGGTTGGAAGGGACCTCAAAAGATCATCTAGTTCAACCCCGCTGCCAGAGCAGAATCACCTAGATCAGGTCACACAGGAATGTGTCCAAGTGGGTTTTGAATGTCTCCAGAGATGGAGACTCCACAACCAACCTGGGTGGCCTGTTCCAGTGCTCTGTCACCCTTACTGGGAAAAAGTTTCTCCTTATGTTTACATGGAACTTCCAGTGTTCCAGCTTGCACCTGTTGCCCCTTGTCCTATCATTGGATGTCACTGAGAAGAGCCTGGCTTCATCCTCCTGACACTCACCCTTTACATATTTATAAACATTGATGGGCTCGCCCCTCAGTCTTCTCCAAGCTAAAGAAACCAGCTCCCTCAGCCTTTCCTCATAAGGGAGACATTCCACTCCCTTAAACATCTTTGTGGCTCTGTGTTGGACTCTTTCAAGCAATTCCCTGTCCTCGAACTGAGGGGCCGAGAACTGGACACAATATTCCAGATGATAACAACTGTTCCATATGCTAGTTTCAGATTTGCAGAAGGAAGTGAAATCTCAATCTGTGCCAAAGCAACAAAGGAAAAGGACACAAGCATGTATATAGGTTGAAATATGACTAAGATGCACTAACAGTAAGATAATAGCATGAAGTTTCAGGAATGCTGGAACCCATAAATTCTGGTTTCTTAGGGCTTCTATCCTGTGATTGATTCCCTGGTGTGTTATAAAAAGTCAAATGACTGAAGTTTTTCTTGGAGTGGAGACTTATATAAAGTCTCTGCTGTGTGATTTCTCCACAGCCTAATGAAGAGAAATAACATTCTGTAGTTTTCTGTCTCCCAGGAAGGGTTTCTCTTATCTCATGGGCTACCTCTTTTAATAAAACTTGTAGGGACTTACAAAGCTGAGACTTTACCTTTTAATGACAAACACATGGACATACACAGCATGCACAACTTGAAATAGGGTAAGAAAAACCTTGCTTACACAGACACAAAAATATGCAAACTTTAGCATGAAACTGATATAAAATAAAATGAAAATAGCTTTAGAGAAATCTCAGATTTTCACATTTATGTATTTGAAAGAATTGGCCTTGAAAATAGGACTATCCAATTACCAGATTGACATGATGAAAATCCTAGCTGCCACAGGCAACCAGAAAACATTTATTCCAGCTTTATGCCTTTAGCAATGTATGGTGACAATAAGTTCTGCCAGCTAATCTGACTGTAAATCCAAATATTCTCTGAAACTATTTCTCCACTGTCTTGAATGACTGCCTTCTTTTCCCCTATGGCATGAAATTGAGAAAGCAGTGTTTAATCAACCATTTTCTTTCCCCTTACCAATCTATATTTAATCTTAATTTATTTTATTTCCTTATCAAATCATGTGAAACATACTAATATTTATTCAGATGTACCTGTTGATCTCTATGTAGAAACATTGCTGTCTAATTTATCAGAGCATCAGCATATCTAGTCTGAATTAAATACAATCCTGTTATATCCAAAGACAAAAGTAAGTATACATATATTTCTAGAAAAAGTGAACTTAATGCCTTGGAAGTTGTGCTGAAAAAAAAATAAAAATAATTTACCTCTATGAATTTCTTGGTAAATTCCAAACTAAAAGATTGTCAAGTATGGATTTCTGAGATGTGTCAGAAGGTATTTCAGAGGTATGAGGCCTCAGTGGAAGTAGCTTGCTGCTGTGCTTTAAGGCTTTTACCTGGCAGCCAGCAGCAGGGGCAGTGCAGTAGGTTGGCACTGGTGTAATGAGGGTGAGGTGGCCAAAGCTTCCTTCTTACTGCAGTGGCACTTGTATCAGGCCTCCATCCAGTGAGACAAGACCTTAGATGGTCTTTATTATGATAAGCAGCACTTTGAGTGGCATTGAAAGTAATTTTAACTAAGGCTATTACTCTGTGTTGTATTTCACGTATTTTCCTGGAACCTTTTTTTTTTGTGGGACAGCAACAGTAGCACAGCAGGAGGTGACTGTGGTGCAGAGAAACATTGTCCCTTGCTATCATTCAGAGAAATCTTGGGCTATTCAGATTTCACGACTCGTACCAAAGTCTTACCCCCATCATGTTATGGAACTGTTTGAAGAAAACATTTGAGGTGAAAGTAATAAAACAACCACACTAATTCATAACAAGAAAGTTTCTGTGAAAAAGTGCAGGAATGCACACCTGATTTTCTCTTGTAATTAGAAGTATTCAACTGCTGTTAATTGGCATACCCATGTCCTGCACTTTTAGTAGAGTTTGGTGGATTCTGAATAATTGCAGAGAAAAACCAGGCAGTACATGCTAAAACTGTGTGGACAAACTCAAAAACAATCTAGGATTTAGATGATACTAAATGTAATTCAGGCCCCAAATTGAAAGCCAGATCTTGGAGGTGCTTCGGATATTGAATGCCCACTAAAATTTACAGCAACATCTCTTACCTGGAGTACTGCATCCAGCTCTGGAGCCCTCAGCACAGGAAGGACATGGACCTGGTGGAGCAGGTCCGGAGGAGGGCCACGAAGATGATCGCGGGCTGGAGCACCTCTCCTACGAGGACAGGCTGAGGGAGATGGGATTGTTCAGCCTGGAGAAGAGAAGGCTCCGGGGAGACCTAAGAGCCACCTTCCAGTACCTGAAGGGAGCTTATAAACAGACTGGAGAGCACCTGTTTACAAAGGCCTGGAGTGAAAGGACAAGGGGCAATGGTTTAAAATTAGAAAGGAGTGGATTTAGATTAGAAATAAGGAGGAAGTTCTTTACCACAAGAGTGGTGAAACATTGGAACAGGTTGCCCAGGGAGGTGGTTGAGGCCTCATCCCTGGAAACATTCAAGGTGGGGCTTGATGAAGCTCTAAGCAACCTGCTCTAGTTGAGGATGTCCCTGCTCTCAGCAGGGGGGTTGGACTAGATGACCTCTAGAGGTCACTTCCAACCCAGACATTTCTATGTTTCTGTGTTTATTAGAAAGCAATAGGACTTTTATTGTACCTCAGTAGATTTCAGCTATTAATTTCAAAACAGTTTGATGTGTAAACAAAGCACACTAGTATAGGTACTATTCATAAGCAAAGTATGCTACCAGACAAGGTTCAGAAATTTGACATGCTACCCCTTGCTAAGTAACTGCTACTTTTCTAACATCCCAAAAATAGTCGAAGAAAATTGTTGATTAATTGTTTTCCACTCTGAAAAATCCCTGACAAAGAGACTGATTACAGTGTGCTTAAATAAATACATAAATGAAGTTATAGTGAAATTGTGGAGGGTAGCATCAGGGAACAACTATATAAAATGTCCCACCCATTTATATATTTAGGAGAGCGTTCCAATGATTTATATGCTGAATACTGCGCTGAAACCATAACGGATCTTTTCCTCAAACAGCTGAGCTGTACATGGCAAGGATACCTAAATAGGACTGTGCCCTAGAGGATATAAAGATGTATAATTTTGAAAAGTCAGTATGCACTTTGGTGCTTTGTGTCCACCACGTGATTGCTTCCCTTGTGGTTTTTGTATTTTTAGCCCTGTTGGTCCAAATGTACATTTGGAAGCAGATTAAACACCACTTGTTTCACTGAGACCATACGCAGCCTACCTGTGTGACAAAACCAGAACTAGCTGAGACCTCCTGGTTGTTAACACACTGCATTGCCCTATCCAGGAAGCAAGGAATTAAAATCAGGGAATAACATCAGTGTATCACACATGCCGTTGTTATGGACTTTATTCAGTAGCTTTATTGTGTAGAACAGGCTCTGTAAGGACACCAAAAGCAAATGGCTTGTTTTGATGTGTGAAGGACTGGGAACAACATTCTGCTTCATAACTCCCCCAAATGTTTACAGTTTTGTCACCATCTGATTATATATAGCAGTTCTACTTTGAAGCCATGTCCCTAAATCACTTCAAGTGCTGATCACCAGATCTGGGCTTAAACCAAAATTTTTGCTGGAAAATAGCTAGCACAATTTGCCCATGCAATCATGAGCCCATGTGATCATGTTTAAAAACTATTTAAATCTACTGAAGTACATAAGTTTTGTTTAGAGGTATTTTTTAACCTACACACTGCCAGTGCTAGGGCAACTTCGGTAATGTTGGGAACAACAACAAAGGCATGCTGCTGCCAACCAGTGCTGCTCAAACTTGTTCCACATAGCTGTCAGAACTTTCCTTGTAATGTTGCACCAGCAGATTCTCACCACTCCAGAATGGTTGGAAAATTTTGACAAAATACTTCTGGTAGACTCTCATAAAAAATTACAGATTGGTGTTGTGAGATACTTTAAGATATTTGCAGTGGCAACAGTGACAAACCGGGTCTAATATGTAGGCATATGTCAACAGGGGCTTAAACAACAACAAAAAAATGTACTAACTCATTTAGGTCATAGGGCAGATTTGAAGTAATGTTACAGTTTTTTTCCCCAACTCATTCTAGATTTGAGAAAAAACGAGAGATTTCCTGGGAAGTGAAACTCTTGAACTATCTCCCATTCCAGTTCCTCAAGAATGTGAGGTACTTATGATGACATAACTTGACAAAACCAAACCAAACCAAAACTAAAGATTTATCCTAGGAGGCCTGTTACTGTTCCCAGTGAAATCAATGTAAAAATTCCCACTGACTTCAATGGAAGCTGGATTAAATTTAGTTACTTTCAGAGGAATTTCAATAGGCAAATAGATGTCTGCCTTGGACTAAAAGAGAATAACAGACTTTCAAAGTATGAACTTAGAGAAATGGGCTTTATGTTCCATTTATTGTGCACAGATAATTTAGTGTGGGAATAGAATAAATATATTCTGGTCTTCCTTTACAAATTTCCTTCCCCTACTTCTTTCAAATGAGACTTAAAAAGAAGACACACACCATAAAATAAAGTTACAATAAAATTCTAAATTCTACACAAGAAACCTAGCATGAGATAAAACTCTGTATATCTCACTCAAGTGATACCTTGTCATAACCCCTTCATGTCAGCATCTTGCCCTACACAGGGCATTAATTTGCTATATTCTACAATCTTTGGTTATAGAGGCAAACTGAAATTTGCATCACAGCTTGCAACTTACAGGCACTGGAGACACCCTTTTTCTTCTGACACCTGGTGATTCAGATTTAACTGTTCTAGAAGATGATGAAGAGGAGCTACTAGGAGATGGACTACGTCTTCCTTTCTGTGTAGGTGAAGAAGCAGTGCTTTGCCCTTCAGCTTGAGGTTCCAGAGAAGGTTTGTTCATTTCAGACCCATCTCCTTTCCCAGAGATAGGTTTCACCACCTAGCAGAAATTAAAATACACATTATATTATGAATTGATCATTTTATACTGAAGCAACACTGAGTTTTGACATTGAGGTATGGAATATTTAAAGACAACTTCTAGGTTCCTTCCTCTCAGGCCCACATAATGCATGAGATTCTCTTCTGGAATGTCAGAATGCAAATTCATGTGCCTATAGACAGCTTACAGTTACCAGCTGCTGGTGCTTGAAAACATTTAAATGTAAAATGGTAGTAACTGAGAATCTGAAGCATTGAAAGCTGTATTTAAAACAAAAACAAATAAAACATAACAAAAAAATCCCAGAAACTTCGAGGGAAGTGGGTTGATCAGGGAAGCGATTTCAAGCTACGCAGTAAGCAAGATGCCTTTTTTTTTTTTTTTTCCAAGAAAGTGCTGGTTTGTGTTGACACTTTGTGAAGTATTGTTCTTTTGGTACACTTACGAGTATTTTCAATGTTCTCTCTTTCATGACAGATGTTACTAACAACCCTCTATTTTTGTTTTAGAAAAGCTGTCCTCAAACACTGTGTCAGATGTGTCTTAACTTTCAACTAGCACACCCACCCATCAAGTGATACATGGAGGTCAACCAACCCAGCTACACTTATAGGTAACTAGTGACTATTAATTAACCAGAATTGTAACTATGCTTAAGTTTCAGGTTTGACCTGCCTGCAGTTTCTTAAAACTGCTTTTGTGCCATTGACACAAACTCATCACCCAAAAGGCTTAATAGCTCTGGCATCCAAAGTTCAGACTTGGGCACTCAGCTGTGGTTTTTTTCTGGTTCTAGTGTAACAATGTATCTTGAGAATAATGGACATGTGGCCCATCCAGACTCGGTGCTCCCTTGACATGTCTAGGCTTGCCTTAGCATGGCAGGGCCAGGAGGCAAATGGAGACATGTCAAGGCAGAGCCAGTTTGCAGTAACAGTGGGCTGAAGCATGCTAGAACAAGCTAAGAAACTGCAAGAATGTCAACAACTGCCTTATAAGGGAGATGTGGCTGTGTAGCTTTAACCAATTATTAGTGAGAATTAGGCCCATGTAAGGCATGTGGACAGAGCATGTAGCCGATAGCAATGTATTGTAGCTCGTGTACTGATATAGAAAAGATATATAAGAGGTATGTGTGCTTGAATAAAGGACAGCAACTTTGATCACATTGATCCATGTTGAATCCGTTCATTCTGCTCCCGCAGTTGTAGTAAGATTGCAGTGTTGATTCCTTTTTTTCATCTAGCAAAAATTCCATACACTTTCATTACAATAAATAGTTTGAAAGTGTTTTCTAAGGAAAAGTGAAGTCATGAAACCCCTAAGAACAAAGGGAGTACAAAGCACTACAGTACAGTTTTGCACCCAAACTTTTTACCTAATAAACAGGTGCTAATGTTGTTGTTGACATTAGAGGTGTTATCACAGCATTATTTTATACCACGCAAGCAGCAGCACAACTGTCTTTTTCTAAAAATAAAGCTTAATAAATGCAT